>QGOB01000818.1:0-16636 GCA_003313055.1 Termitomyces sp. MG145
GTGTATGTAGCCATCGAGTACAAGGTAAGGTAGAGTCTTGATATTATGTCAGGTCCCGCTGACGACGGGGGCTCAGCTACACTGGCGAGTCCTTACTAGGCGAGCTCAGGAGGCTAAGTACGGGTCCGGGGCTTCGCGGAAGCTCCGGGTACAGCTACAAGTGGTCCGGGGGGAAGTCCGGACGCTCCGGGGTACGAGTAGTGCCACGCGCAAAGTAGAAAGTGCTCTGGGTAAGGGAGCACAGGAGCAGGGGAGATGGATAAAGAAACGGGAATGGCCGGGGATCTGTTTGGAGATGGCTGCGGGTGTTGCCGGTGCAGCGTTGGGAGGTTGTTGGCAGTTCTGGAGGTGCGTGAGGAGTGCGGGGGAGGTGTGTGTTGGGGCTGGGGCAGCATGTGGGGGTCCGGAGATGGCGAGGTCGTGACAAATGAACAAGAACAGGTCCCACAGATTGTTGAGAATAAGAATGAAAATTTGGATCAAGTACTCACTGCACTTAACACAACCAAGCATGACTTGGGAATTGATGCTAAAGATGTGGACCCAGAAGTACCTAAGACATGGAACCAAGCAAAGGAGTCACCTGATGCAGAGAGATAGAAGCTAGCTTATGAGGATGAGTTGAAATTGTTGAAGGAGATGGGAGTGTATTGGCTGATTTCAAGAGATAAAGTACCTCCTGGACACAAAATACATTGGGGCTAACCAGTATTTGCACTTAAATGCAATGAGATGGGTGACATAGTGTGGTTCAAGGTTTGACATGCCCTACAAGGTTTTAATCAAGTTTATAGAAAGGAGTATACAAAAACCACCTCACCTACAGTGCGCACAGAATCATGGTGCATTCTACTCCATCTTGTAGTGACACAAGGTTGGGATGCTATGCAAATCAACGTGAAAACCATTTTCCTATATGGTGAGGAGACAACCTACATGGGGCAACCACAGAGTTTTGAGGAGCCAGGGATGGAGATTATGTGTGCAAGCTGGAGAGGGGACTTTACAGTATGAAGCAGGCAGGGCAAATCTGGAACTGAACTCTGAATGAACACATGGTAGGTAAGTGAGGCTTCACAAGACTGGCCTGTGAGTTGTGTGTTTATTATAAGAAGTCTAATCATGGGATAGTCATTGCAGCTGTCAATGTGGGACGACTTCCTATCAATATCAAGCATACAAACAAACACTTTAAGTCTCAACTTCAAGAGGCCTAGACTATCTTGTATTTGGCAACAACACAATAGATTGTTGGAATTGCCATTGAGCAGGATAGAGCTAACAAGGGCAGTATACCTCTCACAGGGTCCAATCATAGACAGACTGGTCTTGCAATTTGGCCAGAAGGATGCCATTATCCTTGCCAAATGGAACCTGGTTTGAAGTTGTGGAGGACAGAATATTCTAAGCTGATGCAAAAAGAATGGGAGGACATTGCTTAGATACCCTACTGAAGGTTAGTGGGGGGCTTGATCTGGCTAGCAATATCCTTGAGACCCAACATACAATATGCAGTACAGCAGCTTAGTCAATACTTTGACTCTTATTCTGTGACACATTGGAACGCAGTCATATGAGTAGTGTGCTACCTGAAGGGCACAAGGGACTTCAAGCTTTGTTTAGGAGGATCATCTCCCATTTTGCTTGTGGAATTCATGGATTTGGATTAGGCCAACTGCCTCAATATGTGATGTAGTGTTGGTGGTTATGCTTGGTCTTTAGGAGTTGGTATAGTCTCTTGGGCCTCACAAAAACAAAAGACAGTAGCAGCATCATCATGCAAAGCCAAATATATGGCAGCTTTTGAGGCAGCACAAGAATGTTTATGGCTGTGAACTCTTCTTCAGGCAATTGGTTACCCTGCACAAGGACATGACTACACTGATGTGTGACAATAATGCAGTCATAAATTTATCAGAGGATCCTATCTTACACTTGCACATGAAGCACATAGACATCAAGTACCACTTCCTACAAGAATGAGTAGCATTGAACAAGCTCACCATACATTATATCAACATGAAAGACAATATAGCAGATCTATTTACAAAACTCCTCTCCCTACCACAGTTTTCCCAACTTTGAAGGATACTGGGACTAGCCTGAGCCATGTTCCATGTGAGGAGGAGTCATCTCATCATACTTATGGTGAGGAGGAGTGTTGGATGCTGATGGCATGACCACTGTAAGTGCCAAGATATAAAAATCAAGGGTTATTACATTACTTCATTAATTATGATACTTAACCCTAACAAACTTACAAATGCATATATATACCTACTCATATGATACACAAACCCTCAGTCAAGTATATGACAACTGAGGGTGAGTTACATGCATATCTAGACTGGACACTATATTTATGCCTACCTTACTAGTGCACATAACTTACTTGTGTATATTTAGGTGGGCTAATCTTAGTCAAGTATATGATGACTGAGGTGCATATAACTTACTCATGTATATTTAGGTTCAAGCTGTAACAGCAACTCTTGCTGGTTGCAAGGAGTGATCTGCACCCTTCCCCAGCCCAGAGGTTGACAGGCCTACAATATGTGCAACTGTTGTTGAGAGAAGCATGTGTAGTGCTTTTTCTGGGCTTAAGGTGGCATGCAGGGAAGCTCCTGCCCATCTGGGCAATTTAGGTATTGGGAGGCAATTGTAAGGGGACAATCTCATTCTGAGGTCTCTGACTCTAGTTCTGGCTTAGTCATATGTGTTACCCTTCTCTAGTTCATGTACCAACTGCCAGGGCCTGGCTCTTACTCCTTCTCATCAGCATTAGTTGTCTTGGCTGAGTCATTGGACCTCTATTTTTCCTTTAATGTATTGTTGTCATTTCTGCTTAGCATACTGAGGCCCACTTATCACATATAGTATTAGTCATAGCATAGCCACTGATGTAGTATATAAGCTGGTCTGCAGGATAGAATATCCTCAGACCAAACAATAGCAGCGTTCTCCAGGTCTATCCGTTGAACCGACTGTAAGATCCCTTAGTGACAACTCCCCTCTGCTCACCATTACTCTGTGCTCACTCACCTGCTGCTGCTGCCTGTTGTCTGCTTCCTGCTGCTCCCTGCTTGTCTGCTCTCTGAGGAACTTGCCTGGTGCGGAGTATCCCACATTGTAATTATTCCCCTTACAGCTTGTTCAGTCTTCTTGCTGCCCACCTTTCTAGTCTGCAGCCCCCACTCTACCCCCTACCTAGCTCTCTAGTTCATTGGTCTCATCCTACTCCTCAACAAAGTACCCCTATTCCCACCTCCTCTGCCTCACCCTCTTCTTAAGATGCCTCTGCACTCTTGGCCAGTATTTCTGAGTCAGGACCAAGTAAGATGTCTGCTTAGATGGCTGACTAGTTCTCCACTATGCGGCAGATTCAGCTGACACTCACAACTGTCCTGAGCAGATTCACAGCCCTAGAGTCTGGCCAAGTTGTTGCTGCTGCCTGAACCGCTTTGCAGCATAGTACAGCAGCATTCGCTTCTTGCTCAGTTCCTCCAAGGCAATGCCCTCCTTCATCTTCCAAATGCCCTACCACACCCCCTTCTCGTTCCCAACTCTCTGGTTGTGCACATTGTTGGTCATCAAGGGAGGGTGGGGCCTTAAACAAGCCCACAACATCTCTGGCACTCAGCTGGCCACCTTTGTGGTTGGTCTGGCTAAGCCAAGTGGTCACTGGTTTGTCACTATCAGGGGCACCAATCAGCAAATCAGTGAGGCCCTTATGGTTCTTGGAAAGCACATCACCAAGTGGTGTGTGCATGTACCTCAGAAGCAGCACTCAGGCAACGCTGCACCAGCCCCATCTTGGGACACCAAAACGTCCACTCCTTAAATCCCTACCCAACCAAGGCAACCACTCCCACCTCCTCCTAGGTTGCCTACACTGGACTTTGAATTGGACTTTGATCCAACTCCAGTTCCAGTTGCTACCCCCACTACCCAAACCTTCACCACTCTCACTCTGCAGACTCCAATGTTGATCATGCTGCCAATGCTAGTTAATATGGCATGAGCACTACCTCACTAATGACCCTCTCTACTCCGGTGCCTGATGTGTTGACCCCAATAATCCAATACACCCACAGACATTATTCTGGGCAATCAGCCACAGCCCACAGTAACTCTCTGGAAACTGCTTGTCGATTGCACCCTTATCTGGGATGTTGAACACTGTTTGTTGGAGCAACAAACCTTGAGGGAGGTGATGTAAGGAGACAATTTCATTCTGAGGTCTCTCACTCTAGTTCTGGCTTAGTCATATGTGTTACCCTTCTCTAGTTCACAGACCAACCACCAGGGCCCAGCCCTTACTCCTTCTCATCAGCATTAGTTGTCTTGGCTGAGTCATTGGACCTCTATTTCTCCTTTGATGTATTGTTGTCATTTCTGCTTAGCATACTGGGGCCTGCTTATCATATATAGTATTAGTCATAGAATAGCCACTGATGTAGTATATAAGCCAGTCTGTAGGATGGAATATCCTCAGACCAAACAATAGCAGTGTTCTCCAGGTATATCCATTGGACCGACTGTAAGATCCCTTAGTGAACAACTCCTCTCTGCTTGCCATCACTCTGTGCTCACTTGCCCATTGCCACTGCCCATTGTCTGCTTTCTGCTGCTCCCCACTTGTCCACCCTATGAGGAACTTGCCTTGTGCAGAGTATTTCACATTATAATTGTTCCCCTTACAGCAATGAGCCCCAGTGGAGGTGCTAATTCTTTGAAGGGTGGTGGGGGGTTGGATCTGCATTTCCTGACCTATTGTTAGGAGTATCCTGGTCTAGATCCAAGAAGAAGGATGCAGGTGGCAAAAAGGAAGCTGACTAGTTGAAGAGTTCTGGAGCATCAGGAGAAAGGGTGGAGGATGGAGTTGTCAAGAAGGAGCAGTGGCAGGAGACCTCCTTGTTCTTTCCTGAGCCTTCCATAAAACTCCCAGGCAGTTCTGGGGGCAAGGTCATTGTAGTGGCACTGCAAGGACCTCTTCAGCTTCCTTTCCAGACTCTTTCCAGGGCATCCTGATGAAAAGAGTGCTTGGGGAGGTCCAGAGACTTGTTTCACCTCTGCAAGAGCCAAGTTCCAAGCACTGTCATGTGTCTGTTTCCCCTCTGTCTATGGGCTCTGGATAGGTGGCAGGAAGGAAGGAGCATCTCTGATGTAAGCTGATGGGGTTTAGAAGGAGTTGGCATGCTTGTAGAGTTGGGAGATGGTTCAATTGAATCAAAACCACTGCTTCCTAGCTCACAATCAAGACCTGGTCTAAGAGATGGAGGTCTGCAATGCCAAACTAGCAGTCCTCTGGCAAAGGGTTAGGAGGTTGAAGGAGCAAAAGGCATAGCAGAATCTGACTGGAAGGATGGGAGCCCAAAGGGTGAGGGGCTGTTGAGGATGATCCTATGCTTAAGTAATACTTTTGTTTGTTTTTCTTTTGTTACTGCATATGTCACACCTCAGTGCTATTAACTTACTGAGGTGTAAGTCTTTATCATAATATACTTGTTACACACTGCTCACAGCATATCATAGTATTATTGTTCTAGGTACATATCACAATGAATACACAGTGCTATTAACTCACTGAGGTTATTATTGTTCTAGTTCTAGTCCCAAAATTCTCCATACACTCTATTCCCTGAGCTGGTCATGCACAACAACAGGTTATGGGCCCCAACCCTACCTATGACATCTCATCATTGAGACTCACAGTCCCAAAGTTGTCTGCTGACAGATCAAATTGGACAACATTGTATTACTTGGCAAAAGCTAAATACTATAGTTCTTGGGCTGGGCAATTCAATCATGCTAGACCATTCTAATGAGATGAGTTTTTGTATTGAAGTATGTAGTAGGTTCCTGACTATAAATCTGAAAACTAAAGTAGAGGTGTCTTAATGAAATCTGGCCTAAATGATTCACTCCCTGGGAACCATCAAGCCTTTATCCACTAATTGCCTGTTGATTCTAGCCTATTTCTACTCTATTTATACTGTTCTCTTGGGTGCACAGACCATCTTTCCATGTGACTTGAGAATTCTATAGGTATAGTACTGTATTCCCTTTCCCACTTAATTCCCTTGAAACATTGCCTATTTTCCATCCATCCACTATGTTCCTTTACCAATAAGTTAAATGATAAACCCTTCCTGCATAGAACATGACAGACTCATGAAGTATTTCCAGAGATTTGTTACTTCCGTGAAACATTCATGTTCTGGAGGAATGAATATAACACCAGTCCTCCTACTGTCTGCTACTGCCCAGGACCTGGTATTCTGTCCCATCAACCTTTTCCTTCATATTCCATGAGTCCTGATGTTTTTGGGGCTTGCCTGGCAAGTCCTAGAGTCACCATATTCCAGAGTCTTCTATTTCCAAGAAAACATTCATGTTCTTGGAAGGCCATGAATGTACTTGTCCCAGCTGTTTGAAAAATGCTAGGAACAAATTCATCCAATGCCCTCCTTCCTAAACATTCATATTTCCATGTAGTCCGTTGTCCTGACTTTTCCTGAGCCAGCCCTTTTCCTTCTGTCTTCTAGAGTATTTGATAGTTCATATGTTCTGACATACCAAGTACTCCTGAACTCAGAGCTTTCTCCAGCTCTTCCTAAGCTTTTCTACTTCATCCCCTATGTTCTTAATCCTTCCTTGATCATCATTCATCCATCTTATTTATTCTTGTGGCACCAGTATTTCCTCTTCTAGTCATCTTTCCCCATGAGTCTTTCCCCTAGTCAGAATCATACCTAAAGTTCTTTCTCCCTGTTCTGGACTATTCCACCTCATTCCTATGGTTCCCCTCTTTCCTTCTTTGCCCAATCCCAACGTCTTCATATTCTGGACCTTTCTATCTTTTATTCCATGGAGTAAGATGTCAGATCTTTTGATTATCTCTTGATCTGAGGTATCTAGCAGGAGATCTCCTATTTCCATCATTCTAGCCATAATAATCGATATTTAATTTCTATTTTTTGTCTCCCTCCTTGTCAGAATACTCTATTATTTTATTAGCTTTCAAGAAATATGAATTATTTAAGTGTTCCAATGTTTTTCAGGTTTATAGGGAGTTGTCTGCCTGCTATGCCTACAGTTTTCAGGACATAGTATGGTTTGTTTTAACCAGGACTTATGACTTTAGACATAGAGTCATATCATCTCCTCCTCCCCTAATTAAAACTGTCCTCAGTCTTTGGTAAACACCTAAAGCTTCAACATTCCAAAATGCTATTAATCATTTTTAAAGCATTCATCCAAGTTAGCAGACCAAGTCATTTAAACATTTGATCTGTTATGCTTGCATGATATTATTCATCCTTTGTCCTCCATGCATCCCTACACTCCCTCTATCTCTATAAAACATCTCCAGGCATTTGTCCAGTGACATTTTATCCTTCTTTTCCACATGTCACCCCCTACTTGTCCCAAGAAAACTATCCTTCCCCAAGATTCCTACTCCTTGCTTGAGGCTGCCATGATCCATGACGCTTCTCAATGGATCTTGGCTATCAAGCATTATCCCTCATTTGCTTCTGCCATTGTTAAGCTTGCTAACAAGGTCAAAGGTTATGCCCCTGCTATTGCCACTCATAAGGTTGGCATTGCTGACCTGGTACAATTTCTTTTTCCTTTTTCTTTCATTCTACTTTCTTATTCCCTCTACTCATCTAGGTTTTTGCTGATTGCACTGCCTTTGACCATATTACAGATTAGTTCACCATTCATGATGCTCTATTTGCTATTCAAGAAGGTATCAACTGCTCTCTTGCACAGACCTCACCCAATATCAAGAACTGGTGCACTTTTGCCAATTCTATACTCAAAATTGTCAAAGACCATTGTTCTGCTCAAGCAGCTCACAATCATGCTGAAGTAAACTTTTTTTCTTGCTATTCTTTCTGCTTTTTATCCCTTCTCTCCTCTTCTAGCTTTGTGAACATACAGAGGCTTGCCATGCTTGAGAACATGAATGAGCTTCTGATGTAAAGATGATAAGTGTGTCTACCCCTCATCCCATTAAACAGAAAGCTGATAACATGTGTATCCTTCTTAGAATCTGACGTGTCTGATTTGTTTACTCATCTTTCTTGTCTCTCATTGGGATTGTCCACTGTTCAGGACACTCTTGCCTATTCCCCTGATCTCAAGAAAGTCAAGCTTTCTCCTTCCTCCAGTGTGTTCTTGTCCTAGCTCTTTTATTCCCTTTTTCTCATCATTTCTCCCTAATCTTGTATCAACTGAATAGTTCCTCTGCTCAACAACTGATTTTTCTAAGTCAATATGCTTTTTGCTCAAAGCAGTACTGCTTTCCTTGATCCCTTACATGATTATTCCACCATCCTCAAACAAACAGCTTGTCAGCAGTTGTTTGCCCTCAACATTGTTCAACAACTCTGCAAATAACTAATTGTGCATTGTGAGGCTGTTTGCAAGGTTCTCAATTTCCAAAAAGTCTGCACTATGGGCATTCTAATCCACAATCTTCAAGTTACCACCTCTCCTAGCCCAGTATGTCCTCTATTTCTTATCCATCATTTTTATATGTTTTACAAGTTCCCTATATTCCAGATTGAAACTGACAATCTGGAGGCTGAACTCATTGATCCCCCCAAGAAGACTGATGATGTAGCTGCAGCTATAGAGGCAGCATTAGTCTAGTTATTATTATTGTATCTGTAGATAATTATAACAATGTTGCTTTTTGCTGTCTTCTTCTTTTGACTGAGGTTATCTTATATAATATCCTCCTAGTTGTCAACTTTCTTCTCCTTCATTGCTCAAGCCACCAAGGTGTGAATCCTGTAGGTATACCTTGTCATCTTCTGGGCTTTTGCTAATTCTCTCAACTTCTTTGGATGGATATTTATCCAATCCTCCACCTCTCTAGATAGTGTGATACACTTTCTGGCTTTATAGGGTATGACCCTAAAAGCAGCTACCTTTTCTTGCCATACTGATCCATCTAATTCTGCAACTAGATAGTTTCCTCCCTTTGTCCTTGCTAATACTACCATTGGTCCCCAATACCTTGCCTCTATTTTTCTGCTTAGTGACTTTGCTGCAATCATGTTTTGTACCAATACCAAGTCCTTTGATTTGAACTGATAAAGTTTGATACTTTTCTCATGTTCATGAGTGAACTCCTCTGCCCATCTTATCTTTTCCTTACTAAGCTTGGTCCTCATTGCTTTTACATGTTAACAGTGCTTAGCTAGTGCCTGTGCTCTCAACCCAATGAGCTCCTCAGTTGTGAGTGGTCCATCTGGCCACTCTACAAGCCAAGTTGCTTCTAGCAAGTCCAGGGGTAGTATTGGATGTGCTCCTGTCACCATGAAGAAAGGTGAACACCCAAACCATTTTCTAATAGTTATCCTATCTGCTCACATGAAATGCCAAAAGTACCAATACCACTTGGTCTTGTCATCACAGGCTTTGTACAAGGCCTGTCTGCTCTTAATAACCCATACAACTCTCATTTTGGTTGTGAAAACCATGCCTCCCTCTCATTCAAGGTAATTGACCCTAAACATGCACAAGTTCTCTTCCTAGAGTCTTCAGGATCTTCTTAGAAAATCCCAAACCCTACTGCCATCCAAGAAGTGTCAACTGCTAAAATCACTGCTCCTTCAGAGTTGTAATCTATAGGTCTCAATGCTGTACATTGTGCCAGTTGCCTCTTCATCTCTTTCATAGCCACCTTCTGCTCTTTTTCCCATATGAAAGGTACCCCCTTCTTGGTTAACCTGTTTAGCAGTTCTGATATCTTTGCATAGTCTTTAAAAAAGTACCACATGTCCCCAAGAACCCTCTTACTTCTGTCAGGTTCCTACATACTGCTTAGTCTCAGGCTTCCTCCCCTGATAGGTACAGAGGTGCCCTACTACTGTGATCTCATCTGCATACAGGACAGACTTGGTTCCTGAGAAGGTACCTCCAGCATATTTAATATGCTGGACTATCCTGTTCACATTGTTTATGTGTTCCCACACAAACTGCCTTGTACCACTATTCTCAGAGATTGTCTCATACCCTTCTCCTTCTAACTCATATTGTGTAGCTGGTTCCCTTATAGGTACATCATCAATATATGGTTGGGTAAACTCTGGTATTTCATCTTGTAAGATGTATGTGACATCATCATGAAATATTGGTACAGAGTTCATCCACCCCATTGGTAAGGTGACTAGCCTCAGAGCCCCATAGGGTGTCTGAAAGGTTATATAGTCCCTTGACTTAGGGGCTATCCCAATATGTCTGCAAGCATTCCTCTGGGGACCTGTGGCAGTTTCAACTGTCCACATGCCTCCCACACTCACTGGACAAGGAAACACATCCCAGACAAGTGGAGACCTCTTGCTTTGGCAGGAGGAGCAAGTAGTAGACTACTCATGGCAGCACAGTGCAATCCTGAAGGAACTCTGGCTCTCTGAGGCTGAGTTTTCCAGACAGACCTAGGATCTCTCAAAGAGACTGGGGAAACTCACCTGCAAGGCTACTGCCAAGGTTTGGGCCAACATGCCTGGTAACACTCTACAAGCTCTATGAACAAGGGCACCTGCCTGCTTGGATGCTCAAACTTCTCTGGAATGATGCTTTGCTGCAGGTCAAGTTATGCCAATTAGTCAGTGAAATGCATGTCTCCCCATTATCAGGAAGGGGACCCCTTCAATGCCACCTACTCCTTCCATATCCAAAAGGACCAGAATGCCTCTGCACTCCAACAGACCACCATTCCCCATGATGCCAAAGCTTGACACTGGAGCAACCTTGAGGCAGCCTCAGCACTCCTCTGAAATCTCGACCCCTCTGGAGGATTATTTGACCAGCCTGCTGCCCAAACCATCATCCTGCCAGAAGGATACACAAAGTGTGAGGTCATAGAAAGAATAAAGTACAATATGAAACCAATCCTAAAATACTTTAAGAGCTTGAGGACTTGCATGGCAAGGTCAAACTTGCATTTTGAGTACCCACGAATTATTGCATCACATTCTGGCATCTCAGAACAATGGCAATATAACAATTATGTGGCACAACTATTGTGCAGAGCTGACAGAACACTGTTGGAGTACCCAAAATAAAAGCTATTTTGTCAATGTGGCACAGAGAATTACAGATGGTTGAACAAGCAATATAGCATTGTTCTCTAAACCAGACATAGCAACGGGTAAAGAAGTTCATCAATTTACAGATCAAGAATGTTTAGAAAGGGTAAATCTCAAGTTTGAATTGATGCGTAGAATGTAGATGATATAGCATGGGCAGGGACCTTAACACAAGTAGTGGCAATAGTCTTGGAACTCTAAAAAAAAAAGAGCTTCAATGTTCTAGAAACAAAGAGAGAACAATGCTGAATGGTCTATATCTGTTATTTTAGTGAGGCTAGATAGATAACATTTTACTACTAAGAACCTGGGGTGTAATTTACTTCGGAGGGCATCATCTCCTGTCATAGTTCATGGATGATGGCAGTGCTGTCTTGTCCCACAATGCATTCACACGGGTTATATGATGGAGAAGGATGAGAATTCTGTTGATGCTGTGGAGATGTCACAGCAGAACAGCATTTGTCACTGTTTACACACAACCAGAATTGGTTACATCAAAATTAAAATTCAGTTATAGCTGATATTTTTCACTTTAGATATCTCAGGAACAACATGCTCCGCAACTGCCAATACTGACAGTTACTAATGCTATTTTTACAAAGGCAGCACCTTTATTCAATGAGATTGGTATACTATACCAAATGGAAAGTCTTGAACAAATGTATTGAAATTTTGGGTCAAGGACTTGCAGAAGGGGGGAAAAAGACTCAGGCACAAACTCGCAAGGCTTACCATCTTTGCTATTACTAGCCTGTGAAGAAAATTGCTTTGTAATGAGGTGACACCTGTAATCAGATCACGAAAGATGTTTTCATGTGGAGACTCGAGCGGAATGGCCACCGTAAGTGTGCCTCTACCTGCAAACCCGTCTCAGATATCACACTTCTTGTTGCACCACGGACAAAGCAAAAAGAGGATATATACTGATTCTTTGGATAGCTCAGTTGCTTAAACAACAGACTGAGGGTGAGCCACTTTATAACTAGACTTACGGACACAAGACTTACGTACCATAGATCAAATACTAACTGTGTCTGTATTGCTTCAGGTACAGAATTCCGGCGCTTATACAACAGACTGAGGATCATATACTGTGTCCGTATTACTTTAAGTTCAAGATTCTAACATTTTCATCATTATCTGGAATATTGTGAAGAAACATTATCAGGGCTTGAAAGAGTCTGTAACTGTTCAAGTGAAACAGACAGTGGGTTTGAAGGTGATGATAATGCTGATAAGGCAGGAGATAGTGGCCACAGTCGGTCATAGATGAAGTGTTGCATACATCGTGTTTTTTATGACTTGAAAGGTGCAATAGCGCTCATAATGGTACTAGATGCAAGTACATGTGAGACTATTGGATGATTATAGATCTAGATACTTGTTATAGGCTTTGTCAAATGGGAAGTACATATGGTCATGTATATGTCAGTATCATGTCATGGCTATGTACATGTATAAATATTAATGGGAAGTCTTGGTCGTGTATCAACAGGGGCACTTGTACGAGGATACAATAGGTATTAATACTACATACTGGCACAGACTTAAGTCGGTTTTTCCTGACGTTGTTGTATGTTCCACTCATCTCCTTCCCTTGTTGTGTCTGGAGCCTCCGGTGTTGGAACTCCAACCAGGTGTAAGCAGACAATGGTCGTGGCGCCTCATCACAATATCACAATCGTGATCTCCTAACAAACTCGCCTTCTTATCCATCTTCCACCTGGGTTTGAGAAGATCCAACAGGTGGACATCGAAGGAGGAAAGGTAAACTACATATATCCTTAGATTTACAAACTAACACCTAACATGTACAGCATATCTATCAAAAATAAGGACCAAACAAAGTCTCCGACAGCCGAAACACTCTGCGAACACTCTTCATTGACAATAACATCCGTGTACCACGTAACGACCAAAGCGTCATCTTCGTCGTCGTCGTCGTCTTCATTCTCAACAAACTCTCCTGCGTCACCCGACATATTCTGAAACACTCCTTCAGCTTCAGAATAACCTTTTTCATCAACATCTCCGAGTCTACCAACTTGATGTGCGACTTTCATCTCCTTGCTCCATCATCCTTGTCACAATCTTAGATATGCGCTGCCAGTCCGGATAATTGACCGCGCTTCGGCCATTGATGAATTGACCCGCTTTTTCCTTCCAACTGACCGCATCGGATTATACTGATCTCAAGGAGGCCAGGTATGGCACCACTGCTCAGAACAATACGAGGGGATTCTACGTAGGCGGTGCTATTGGGCGCTTAACCAACAGATCTGTTCTTTCACAACGGTCGCCAGCAGAGCCAACTAGAACTCTGTCGACATTGTTTTTGTCCAATAAAGCGTCCTCATGGTACCCGACATCAAGGTTGTGGACGTTTGATTGCTATTGCATCTTGATCAAGACTGGACATACGAATCGTTGCCGAGCAAACGAACCGAACCATTATGGTAAGGACACACAGGACAGTGAGGTTACTCACCGCGTTCTTCGCGAAGCATGCTGCGCCCTTATACACAAGCTTCCCTGGGAGCTATTCAAGGTCAACACTAACCGAGGCATATGTGATCCGCTACTGCATCACCCTCCTGCCTCGAACCCATCATTAATTACACTAGACAGAAGGCGATGGCGTAGGTAAATCTATAATCAATCCTGGGCTCAGAGTTCAAATTGGAGGTGTTCTTAGTAACTCTGAACTGACCTCGGTCATCGGGTTGAAGGCTGTAGACGTTCCAGATGCCACAAGGGTCTCCTGACGCCAGACTAGTACGGAAGTTCCCACCTTGCAGTCCGTACATTCCAGATTCGTAGGTTTGTTGGCATCTAGATCAACCGGAATCAGCGAATCGGGACTCCCGGTCATATCACCGAAGCACATCCTAAGGAGATTACTACTTCGGTTTGCCCTAACTTGGTATATACCGATGCGCCCATCAGCCATCTTCGACACCATCACGCAGTATTTTTGATGAAGAAGGCATCAGCATCTTTACATATGTAGCATTCCACGTCTGGACTTAATTGGTATGTTCTCACGTCATTCTGTCTATTGTCTTTTAATGTGACATTTCCGCATTAATTAACACTTCTTCACTGTAAAGTTGTAGCTTGGTTCCAGAATTACGAGGGGTACATCGCCATTCACAAGGATGACAGCGATCTTGGTTCTCGTGCGTCATTCAACAATGGTTTTAGAGTTGTACACAAAACACGACTGCATTGTTCACGTCAACGAGGCACGGGTCAAAGATTTCTCCGGATGAAATATGATGAGACACGAAAAGTTGTGGAGCGGTCAAGGAAACCATGGAACAGAAGAACCCACCCCGCGCCAAACTCTCTGCGATCAGCACTACGTTCGCTCGTTTGGAAAAACGTTCTCAGCACTAACATTCATTCTGCCTAGTTCCAAGTGGTGTGTCCATTTGCTTCCACGAGCCCAATAAGTAATGACCACAATGGCAATTCCACACTAGTTCCGCACTTCCATGGGAAAACAGTACGACAGCAGGCAGACACTGAGTGACAGCTACAGCATACTTCGGCATGCATGGCCTGAGATGCGAATACATAACGCTGTGTGCATTCGGCACACAACCTCGGGTTCACGGCCAGTGTAACTCAGTTCATACCTACTCCAAACTTCTTGCGGCGCGCCACGCCTGATACGGATATCTAGATCTGTATACAGAACGATACGGTGCGTTTCGTGAATATGTCCTGCTGCCCCTCGTGTCCTGTTGTGTCATAGCACCGCGGAAGTGTCAAGGCACAGCCGCGATTTCTTTTTTTAAAAAAAATTGACAATGTAATGTGTTCGTGGATAGGACTGAATACAGCCCCTACTACAGCCATAAACAGAAATGGGGGATGAAACCTCAGATAAGGGTGCGGACGAACCAAGGTGACATATAACTCGATAGCGCCTTGAGCTGTTTTTAACCTCGAACTCGAACCGGGCGCAAGCAATCCACAGCCCAGAACCGTCATAATTGGCGGTAGAACCGCTACCAAACTTTAAAGAGATTGAGATTGATATCAATGGGCCTTGTTCCACTTGAAGCGATGTATTGTCAATTAAGTGTCGTCTAAATACATCTCGGACACCTGAAGCGCAGGTGGATGGGATTAGCTGATGATCAGGACGTTATCATTTGGCATTTGAACTGTTGATTGGCTTAGAGATATAGCCACCACGTTCTCGGAGAACGAGTGCCAAAGACTAGGCATGCATTGGAATAACGTGAAGGGATTCTCCTGCCGAAAAAGAAGCAGGGGAGCGGGAGTGGATAACAATCCCGGGTCATCTCACTTGTCTACGCGTCCCCCCCACTGGCAATGAATGTCCAAACTCATCACAATGCGACGTGTTTCTGATGGATCAAGTGTGATTGATGATTTCACCTATTTCCCTCTCATTGATCCCCAGAAGGCAAACCTACTCCCAAGCCAAGATCCAAGTGAGATCCGATTCACAATAGCCCTACAAATTCCGGGTCATTCATACCTTCTCAGCCCCATCATCACTGCTGGCGGCATATTCGGAAAGGCATCATGGGAGCCCCCATCATTCGCAACACGTAGTGGGCATGTGATCACATGCCTACAACTCGCCTCATAGGCCCATGATGTTATCCGCCTAAAGAGCAAATATGCACTTATACGTATATCAAGATTCGAGGCGCTCGGCCTTTTCGCATTCACTTTACAAGGTTCACATGTTCAACCTTAACTTAATTTTCGTAAACGGTATGTCCTGAAATGACCCATAATTAAATATAAAGCGTGCGCGTGTATGATGATTTGCCTTGATAGGTTTTAAAAAAAAAAAACATCCAGGGCGAGTTGGGTATCGTCCATACCAAGGGCTGTGTTTCGGATGGAATGATGTATGTATGTAGACAACCTGGCAGCTTGTACTCCCTCAGATCGGTTTAGTACTATTAGATAAACCAGTGTATGTAGGTAGATAGGCCCATGAGGCATCTTGTTGGAGACATAGGAATAGAAGAACGCCCAAAATGTTAGATGTCAGTAAGTAGTAAAAGGATTTCCGGAAGTGAGGGGCCGCGTGTTAGCCGATACATATCCTTCATGATACGTGCAAATAATAATCCACGCATAAACCATTCCCTTCATTCCAACAACAGCATACATACACAGCCCTGAACCTGAAGACATGGACAAACTCTCTCCACGGGGGCAAACTATTCAATTGACGAACGACTTACGCATGGCCCCAGCGTCCCCAGGGACGAGATTGACTCGTCGAGTTGGAAATTGATATTGGGGAAATTATGATCCGCCGGCGTGTCAGCGCGTGCAATGGATGACCCGTGAGGTGAAGCCGAGTCGCGTGGTCCAGAACACACAAAGAAACACTGTCCGAACCCACGGTGTGAGAACGGAAAGGGCGATTAAAATATCCATCGGACAATAAGCAAGGGCAAGTAAGTGAGTAAGTATGCGCTACTTTAATTTAATTATCTACTAGCGCGTGGCTGCCAGTGATC
>QGOB01000820.1:0-17721 GCA_003313055.1 Termitomyces sp. MG145
TCTGGGGACTTAGCCGGAGGAATCAGATGTCCTGGTCCCGGCTAGAATCCTACCCGGGACTTAGCAGAAGGGTAGTACATAAACCATAGGATAGCATACGAGTCAAGTAGTCTTGATATTAACCATAGTTCTCTGTATTTCCGTGTCTCTGTCTCTGTCTCTGTCTCTATCTCAATTTCAATCTATTCTCTTGTCTCTCTCTCGTCTCTCGTCTCTCGTCTCTCATCTCTCGTCTCCCATCTCCGTGCCTTGTTCCATTCCATGACTCATTTCTCCTTTCCGTTTCTCTTCTCCGTTTCTTTACCTATCGTCCGCATCTCTTTCTCTCTTCACCCCGGTCCCCTAACCAACCCTCCCCGCCCATTCCGTACCTACTCCCCCCATTCCATACCTACTCCCACCCCAATCCATACCACTCCCCTTTGCCACCCACCTCCCCCTTTGTTACGCCCCTACCCAACCCCCTGCTCCCATGCTCCCTTACCCGGAGCACTTTCTACTTTGCGCGCGGCACTACTCGTACCCCGGAGCGTCCGGACTTCCCCCGGACCACTCATAGCTGTACCTGGAGCTCCCGCAAAGCCCCGGACCCGTACTTAGCCTCCCGAGCTCGCCTAGTAAGGACTCGCCAGTGTAGCTGAGCCCCCATTGTCAGCGGGACCTGACAATCACACTCACCACCTAACAAAGCTCACCCGTACTGGAGTTCCCTTCGAATTCGGACCCGATCAGCTTAACGCCCAGAAAGATCTCGTCAAGGCCTTACACAACGCTAAACCCCTTGTTCCTATTGACTACTAATCCAACAATCCCGTGATCTTAGCAGTCAACATGTCCTACATAGTGGTTGGTTTCTACCTCTGCCAGTGCACTACCGACAATTGCAAGCAATGTTGCTATAACCACTTCGGTTCCATCACCCTTAACAAATGCAAAGCTCGCTTCAGTCAACCCAAGCTCAAGCTTTACGGTTTGTACCAAGCCTTGCAGGCATTACGCATGTACCTCCTAGGCGTTAGGAACCTTATTGTTGAAGTTGACGCCCGTTACATCAAAGGTATGCTGCAGAACCCTGACATTCAGCCCTCAGCTAGTATGAACCACTGGATCATGGCTATCCTTATGTTCCACTTCAAGCTCGTACATGTTAAAGGAACCTTCCATGGACCCGACGGACTTTTGTGACGACCGTTACAGCCTACCAACCCTCCCCCAGACAATACTGACAACAACATCTTTGAAGATTGGGTCGATCATATGCACGGTGATACGACCCGGTCAGCGCTGGCTGCCCAACACTGACAAGTCAAACCAAGCACGTGACCTCAGCACGTGACCGCTACCAACCGACTGCTAACGACACCGACCATTACTGATCTTTCCCTTAATGACCCCGCCGACCTTGCGACAATCCAGGCCCCTCTCTACGGCCCCCGACATGCATTATCACATGTGGCCGCTACACTTACTGTCCATTACCGGTTTCCCCTATTATCACATGCAACCGCTACGCTTACTGTCTATTACTGGTTTTCCCCTTTTATTGCCTTACTCCTGACATACATTATCACATGCAACTGCTATGCTTACTATCTATTACCGGTTTCCCATTTTATCACCTTACTTACCTATAAATACTGCCCTGTCAGTAGCTAAACATCATTGAATCATACCAGAGTCTAGTCCCCACTTCAGACTACGCTTAAGATCTTGTTCACACTCTTGCTTTGTTAACGGCTGATTTGGGTTTACCCAGTCCAGTCTCCTTCGCTCCTCGCGCTCAGCCCGACAGCATTGTTGGACTAGCACTCGTTGCCTTCATTAAGCACCATATGGGTGCCCTTGCTTCGCTTTCGTCAAGTACCATATGGGTGCCCTTGCTTCGCCTTCGTTAACGCTAGCGCTTACGGCTAGCGGCTCATATATTTCCGTTAAACTCTTCCGCTATCCCTTAACGACCTTGTAGGTCTTTGACAGGTTTCTCACTTAGCGACAATTTGGCACAGACACTAGCGGCCACACCGTTACCTCTTACCGCTCTCTCACACTTCCTTACTGACTCCGACCTCTTATCTCCTTACCAGGTTTCTGGGACTTTGCTTGACTCCTCTCACACACACGTAACGCTACTACTTGCTAGCTATCTCTATCTAGCTGGTCTTGTTGGTTGTTTCCTGCACGGCAGCTAGGCGGCAAGTCAGCACATCATTTTGGAGCCCACCACGAGGGATTCTATAGCAAAATTCCACCGGAAACTTGCCTCCAGGCTAAAAACCATTTACGTCTCAAATCCACGCTACCAATTATTCCTTTTGACATTCCCCCTCCATCGCCATTATCACCTTTAACGCCTCCGCCTCGTAACCTCGAAGAGGAACTTGCTACTGCTAGAGAACTTCTCAACGTTACCGAACTCCTAGAGAACTTCCCAGGCCATCATATTGACAACTTCCTCAACGCACTGCTACCACCGCTATCCCCAGACCCTTATTCCCCAGTTCAATCCTCTACGCCCTTACCGACACCCGTTAACCCTACCGCCATGGGTGACGCCCGTCTTTCCCGCCATATGCCACCTCGCAACGACTCTACCGCACCTAAATGGGACGAGAGTTGCCCCCAAGAGCTTGCCCAGTATTTCCGCAAGCTCAAATATCTCTTAGCGGACTGCGCCGTTAACGACGATAACCAGAAAAAGGAATATGCCACTCGGTACGTATCATATGACACCACAGAGACCTGGCTTGGCTTGCCAGAGTTTAGCGACCATACCTATGCCGAGTGGAAAGTAGCGGTCTTTCGTTTATATCCTGGCGCTGAGAAATCCACCCGTTACACTCTTCAGGATCTCGAGCGACTCGTTAACCAGACTTTCTTGACTGGTATCTCTACTCTCGGACACTTCCTGGACTACTATAGGGACTTCCAGCGCCTGGCACATTGGCTCCTGGCTAAAGGCAAGATCTACTGGAATGAAGAACGCCGTCTGTTCCAGCAAGGCATACCGACTTTGTTATGGTCCAAACTCGTCCGCCGTTTAGAAATCACCCTTCCTGATCATCACCCAGAGGACCCCTATGAGGTAGAACAAGTCTTTGAAGCTGCCAAATGGGTTCTGAAGGGTACCGACACTGCCACGACTTCAAAGAAACCGACAACCGCTAATGCTAAGACCCCCACCATTAACACCGCCGCCCCCGTACCAACCACTATCATTAAAAAGGAACCTCTCAACATTGCCGCTGCCGCTATTGTTAACACTCTTGCACGCATAGAGGAAAAGATGGCTGCATTGACTGCCGGTAACAGTTCTCAGTCCCGCACCTCTCAACTTCTTAGCGACAGTTGCCACTTCTGCAGCAAAACCGGTCACACAATGGTACGCGGCAATTGTGTTAAGTTGGAAAGCTTCATCAGTCAAGGCAAAATCCGTCGGAATCACGAAGGCAAGGTCGTCTTACCTTCTGGCACTATGATCCCAAACTATGTTGGCAAACGACTCTATATGGAATGCATCGATGAATGGCACAGGCTCAACCCCAACCAGATTCTTACTGGCCGACTCAGCGCTAATGCTAACCCTGACACGGAACAACTCCAAGGCATGTCCCAGACGTTTATTCACGAGGTCTTGCAACCAGCAACCACTAGCCCAGGAACGTTATCCAGGGAAGAACGTGTTGCTGCCTTAGAACGGGAACTTTATGCTCTACGCCGCCCAGCGGAAGTCTTTGATGGTATCGAGATCCCTTGTGCTAAGGGATATCGACCAGTTCCCCCTAAAGCTGCTAATGACTCTGCCGCTACCAGTTCTCCCGCCAGTCCCCCTGCCGCTAACAAACGCTCCATCCCTGTCGCTAACAAACATCCTGCCTCTGCCTCCGCTACCGGTACCGCTAAAGTCCCTGAGCTGCCAGTCGTTAACCACGTTCCCATGGTCAATCCCCCAGTCCACCCCTATTCCGGTATCTCGTCTTGCTACCAGCCTCTGACTAATCAAAACTTTGGCACTCCTGACAAACGCCCTTACACTGCTTACCAGAGTACGGCCCCCATCTATGATATTGAACAGTCCAAGCAGGTATTTGACTGGGTTCTTCAGACCAAGCTTACCGTCTCTGTTGGCAAACTCTGCTCCCTCTCTAACGACATCCGGAACCAGTTCAGAAACGCCATTACGCCTAAACAGACCGCACCTCCTAACGTCACTGCCTTCCAAGAGTCTACCGATATCGTTGACGACGCTCTGCCCTTCTTTTCCCTAAACGACACTCGAGCTACCGACACTCCCGCTACTGACCCTCTGCTTTCCGATGCCGCTAGAGCCCAAGTCACCTCAATCGACCCCGTGGAAGCGTACATCAAGTCGCTACTGCCTGGTGAGGAGCCGGTTATGTTAACAGTTGCTCAGGAATCTCAGTCTATCCAGTCCATCATGCTCTTGGTTGATAACTGTGAGGAAATCGAATGTATAGCAGATAGCGGCTCTCAGATCATCTCCATGTCTGCTGAAGTCGCTAACTATCTCGGTATCTCCTACGACCCTAGCACCATTCTGAACATGCAGAGCGCTAATGGTACTATGGACAAATCACTTGGTCTAGCTCGTAACGTCCCTTGCACTGTTGGCGGTATCACCCTGTACCTTCAGATCCACGTCCTACGCTTGCCCACTTATGATATCCTGCTTGGTCGCCCCTTTGATGTCCTTACCAAGAGTACCGTCAATACACTTAGCGAAACAGAAACCACGATCACAATAACGGACCCCAATACCGGCCTTCATCGCACCATCCCTATGTTTCCCCGCGGTCAGCACAAGCAACAGAAGGTTCAGCCCAAGTATAGCGCCGGACCGCCCCGTTGCTTTCGCCACCATCCCCACGGTTAGCGACTCTGAGGAAGACTTAGCGGTCGTCCTTGACTATGACCACCAAAAGCACTCCGTTATAGTGCAATCGCATACCCTGCTCGATTCCGAAATACTACAAAACCCAAAAACAGTTTCCAACAATCTCTCTCTTGCTTATCTATATGCGACCGCTAGCGACCTTACCGAGACTGTTATCCCGCCATGCTCTTATTTTGTTTCCACTAGTCTCTCCAATCCCTCTATTCTTGGCCAAGCATCTGGAATGCTCGATACCATCTCTACCCCCGTTTACGTTAACGTCCCCTTCCCAGCCGTTTACGCCGCCGCCAAGCCAAAATGCAAAGGAGTCCAAGTCAAGAAGAAATACAAGCCCGTTGCGTTGAAGACCAAGCCCGTCGCTAGTCATGTTAGCGAAGACTTCCGAATCGAACGACATATCCTTGGCGACCCCTTAGCAAACATACCCAAGCTCGATCCTAATCCCCTTCCTTTCTTACCGACCCCTCGTTTTACCAACAACCACAAAGCGACTTTTGTTAAGGAACACAATACCGGCTTTCTTACCCGAGATGAGCTTAATGTACTTGTGGACCTTGTCGGTAAGCAACAAAACGCGTTCGCTTGGGAAGATTCCGAACGAGGTAGCCTTCGACCCGACTTCTTTCCCCCCGTCCGCATACCGACCATCCCTCACATTCCCTGGGTTCAGCACAACCGACCGATACCACCGGGCCTCGAAAAAGAAATCTGTGAAATCATCCGTAGCAAGATTCAAGCAGGTGTTTACAAGCCTTCGAACTCTGCTTACCGGTCCCACTGGTTTTGTGTCTTGAAGAAGAACGGTAAACTTTGTCTAGTCCACAGCCTCGAGCCGTTAAACCAAGTCACAATCCGCCACTCTGGCATTCCCCCCTTCCCTGACCACGTTGCCGAATCCTTCGCTGGCCGCATTTGCGGCGCTACCCTCGATCTCTACGTTGGCTATGACAAGTGCCTTATTGATCCCGCCTCCCGCAACTTAACGACTTTCCAGACACCATTTGGCGCCCTCCGCCTAGTAACGCTCCTGATGGGATGGACTAATGCTGTGCCCATCTTCCATGGCGACGTCACCCACATCCTCCAGCCTGAGATCCCCCATAATGCCCTCAGCTTCATTGACGATGTGGGCGTTAAAGGCCCGAAGGACTGGAAACTCGTTAACGGCTCCCCCGCTAAGCATCCCGACAATCCCAACATTCATCTAGCACTTTGGGAGTTCTTTGAGCTCCTGAACTATGTCCTTCAGCGCATGAAGTACTATGGTGGCACTTTCTCTGGTCATAAGCTAGTCCTTTGCATGCCGACCTTTAAGACCCTTGGCCACGTTTGCACTCCTACCGGCCGAGTTCCTGACAAAAACTGTTTAGCGCTATTGGACCGCTGGGGCCCTTGCCAGTCGTTAACCAAAGTCCACACCTTCCTAGGCACCATTGGAGTCCTCCAGATGTTTGTTAAGAACTTTGCCCATCACGCTCATCACCTAACGAAGCTCACCGATACTGGAGTCCCCTTCGAATTCGGACCCGATCAGCTTAACGCCCAGAAAGACCTCGTCAAGGCCTTACACAATGCCAAACCCCTCGTTCCCATCGACTACGAATCCAACAATCCTGTGATCTTAGCGGTCGACACATCCTACATAGCGGTCGGCTTCTACCTTTGCCAGTGCACTACCGACAATCACAAGCAATGTTGCTATAACCGTTTCGGCTCCATCACCCTTAACAAACGCAAAGCTTGCTACAGTCAACCCAAGCTCGAGCTTTACGGTCTGTACCAAGCCTTGCAGGTGCTACACATGTACCTCCTAGGCGTTAGGAACCTTATCATCGAAGTTGATGCCCATTACATTAAAGGTATGCTACAGAACCCTGACATTCAGCCTTCAGCTAGTATGAACCGCTGGATCATGGCTATCCTTATGTTCCACTTCAAACTCGTACACGGTAAAGGAACCTTCCATGGACCCGACGGACTTTTGCAATGACCGTTACAGCCTACCGACCCTCCCCCAGACGATACTGACAATGACATCTTCGAAGATTGGATCAATTGTATGCATGGATTCATGCACCATGTTCAGTTACCAACTGCCCTCGCCCACTCCGCCTCTACCGTCCCTCGTTTACCCCCACTCACCCATTACCACCCGACTCTAACGACATACGTTAACGATACCGTTCCCCTTACCGAAGTCTCGATTCCACCCATTACCGACCCCCTTTCCTATGACAACATCCCTCACTCACCCAAGGCCCTTGCCAGCGACAAAAGAGTTCAACTCATCAGGCAGTGGCTTACCGACTTCAAGCGACCGCCAGGCCTTAACGACAAAGCCCTCGCTACCTTCCTTCGCTACGCTAGCGGCTTCTTCCTCGCTAACGGCAAGCTTTGGCGATGGAATTGTAACGGTGAGCACAAGCTCTTCATAGCGGCTGACTCACGACTTCGCATCCTGCGCGCTATGCATGACGACCTTGGACATCGCGGTCTGTTTGCTACAAGAGCCGCCCTGCTGGAACGCTTTTGGTGGCCCCAGGTAGCGGCCGATATCATTTGATACATTCGCTCGTGCCACATTTGCCAAGTCCACCAAACGACCAAAGTCCTCATACTGCCTACCGTCGCTATCCCCGCCGCCTTATTCAGCAAAATCTACATCGACACCATGTTTATGCCGCCTTCAAACAAGTTCAAGTATATCATCCAAGGATGCTGTTCGCTAATCCACTATCCCAAATTCCGCATGCTCACTCGCAAAAATACCGACACTATTGCTAAGTGGCTCTTCAAGGACATCATCTGCCGCTGGGGCGCCCTTAACAAAATTGTTACCGATAATGGTCCCCCCATCATTAAAGCCGTCGCTTACCTCGCCAAGAAGTACCACATCAACCACATTCGCATATCCGGTTACAACAAACATGCTAATGGTATCGCCAAACAACCTCACTTTGACGTTTGACAAGCCCTCTTCAAAGCCATTAACGGAGACCAGTCCAAGTGGAGCTCAGCCGCTTACTCTGTCTTCTGGTCAGAACACGTTACTGTCCGCCGCCACATGGGTTGCTCCCCTTACTACGCCGCTACCAGTACTCATCCCCTATTCCCTGCTGACATCATAGAAGCGACCTACCTCCAGCCACCTCCCGATTCCTTGTTAACGACTACCGACCTCATTGCTCAACGCGCTATTGACCTCCAACGCAGACAAGCCAATCTCGACCGTTTACACGATACCGTCCTTACCGCCCGCCGGTTAGCAGCTCTCCGTTTTGAACAAGAGCACACCGCTACCATTTGAGACTACAACTTCAAGCAAGGAGACCTAGTATTGATGAGGAATACACACATTGAAGTCACCCATAACAAGAAGATGCGACCTCGATACTTAGGACCACTAGTGGTAATCTCACATAACCGTGGAGGCGCTTACATTCTCTGCGAATTAGATGGATCTGTACTCCACCGACCAGTAGCTGCCTTTTGCCTAGTCCCTTATTTTGCCCGTGACCACATCACTCTCCCTACCGACGCCTTCGACATCGATACCGACCGTTTGAGAATACTAGAAGAAACCGACTTACTCGATGATGAAGACTCCCTTAATCACGACAACCCATTGGATGAGGCCGCCGAAGAAGATTAGAAAACACCATTTCCACTATACACCCCACTCACTGTTAGAACCCCAAAAACCTTAACGGCTCTCGATAAGCCCTTATTTTCTATTGTTTCGTTTCCGTTTTCATCTTTACTTACTCCGTTTCTATTTATCATAGACTCTTTCTACCTACGCTTGCCGACATACACGCATACCGTTAAGCCCTCTATTTTTACTCTTTTCAACTTGTCACCACCGCTCCCCCTTCGCCTTTCGTTAAGACGCAGCCATTAAGTGACCTTGCACAAGCGCCATGATGATTTACTGAGTGTTTATCTTTTTCTGCTGTTTATTTTTCTTTTGTGTCTTTTGCGTCAATTTTTCACTCTGCCTTTTGTTAAGACGCAGTTGTTAAGCGATGTTGCGCAAGCGCCATGATGATCTACTGAGTGTTTATCTTATTTTAACCGTTTACTTCCTTTCGCTTTGACCCTTCACTATCTGTTCACTTTGTCTTCTCCTGTGTTGTTACTCCCATTCCCTCCGACCACTATTCTTACCAGTCAATCACGTCTTCAAGAAAACATGTTATTTAAACGACCCCTTAAGGGGGTCAGTCTGCGACAAAAACAAGAACTAAATTAAAATTGTTTTTTTTTTTTAGGGTGAAGGGGAGACAAAATCGTCAGATGGCAGCTCCGTATCCCACGATCTCACCCAGTCCGCCTCCATCACCCCGACCTCAGCCTGCCAAGCAATATAGGTGTCACAATCATCCTGATACCGCTCCAGGGCCCCTTCTGCTCTCCTCAGCATCCCATACCGCGCCCGCACCACCCGTAAATCATTTTCTGCCGCCATTACCACCCGGTTCATCAAGCAGCAAACCTCTGCCGCTCACGCCTTGTACTTCTCCAAGTCCCGCCAAGGATCAAACGGTAGCGGAACCGGTAGGTCCTCGTTGAGCCACTGGATCTCCTCCTCCTCCAGGGTTGCGTGAGGAGGAGAGCCGAAGTTGACCGGCTAGTGAAAAAGCCATTAGCGTTAACAAATGCGCCTAAAGACAAACACTTACCACCCGTCTTGCCTCCGAAACCCCAGTCGCATCGCCCATCTCTACCTCCGGAGTCTCCATTTCTGCCGCCCTGTCGATAATGCAAAGCAAGTGTTAGCGGCATAACCAAGCAGGGACGACATCTTACCAGCTGCTGCTGGGACCTGCTACCGGCCCTGCTTCCACTGGCACTCCGTCTCCACCCAAGCTCCTCTCGATGGCCTTTGCTACTGCCGCCCTCTCCTTGGGAGGAGGCGCTGCGCGAACCCCTTCGACTGAACCTTCCTCGTCCGACTCCACCCGACGCCGTTTAGAGCCCTTTGCAGGTGTCGGAGCCTCGTCGCTTGACTCCACCACCGATCGACTCCTTACCACTCCCTTCCCCTTAGTGGCGCCCCCTGCTACCATCCCCTCTTGCCCTGTAGGAAGGAGGAGGGTGGACTTCTTAACGGCAGGCTCCCTGCCGCCCACCGCTATCTCCCTCTGCCCTTCCAAGTACTTTCTTGCCGCCCGCACCAAAGCGGCCCCCTCTGCCTTCTTCCCCTTGTGACCACCCCAACGACCCCATAACAACCGCCCCCAAATCGAACAGCCCTTGCTCACCTCGTTACATCGGTAGCATGGGAGGTTGCCGGTCGGGTACCAGCAGCCCTCTGGGTCGTTGAGAGCCCAGCATCCATCGCACTGCCAACAGGGCCGTTAAGCCAAACCAAACAATCAGTCGAGAAAATCTTACTGCTCCAACCCTCTCCCAGAAGGCGGCCCTTGCAGCAGGCGCCACTAGCTTCCTCTCCTTTCTTTGCCCCACTCGCTCTCCAGCACCCGCTCCCGTGTCAAGCACTGTTGAGGGCAAGCGCCCACGCAGCAACCTCTTCAGTTCCCGGTCGTTAAACAACTCGGGAACCGCCACCTCCTCCTTGCTCTCGCCGTCACTAAACACCGCCCTCTGCTTGCCCTTGCTCTTCTTCGATGGAGTCTGGACTAGCCGTTAGTGACCGACCATTACTCCAGAGCGAAAACTTACCATCACTTGCTCATCTTCGTCCCCTCTCGCGTGCTCTTTACCCTTCAACAACCACTGCAAGCATCGACCGTTAAAAGACCGTACCAGCCATAACAAAACCATCGAACTTACCTTCGGAACTGTCATCGTCCTCGTCTTCGCCGCCGGCCTGGGAGTCTTTGGAGTCTGCGGCAATGCTGGCGACTCCGCCCCAGCGCTACTGGCAGCTCCTCCCTGCTGACTCGATCCCTTGCCACAGTCCTCCCTTGCCCCCATACCAGCCGACGCCATAGGATCCTTGGGTGGGTGCTGAAAAAAGAACTGTTCATCAAAAGACAGTTCCAAAAAGAGCTGAAAGATACCTTAACAACATCGCTAAGTTACTTAGCGATACCATTAATACTTACCGTCATCAAGGCCTCCACGATCTCCTCCTCCTCTATCTCTAACGCCAATTTCTCACCCTTAACGTTACCGTTAGCATACCAAACAAGCCGTTAAGAAACAAAGAAACTTACAAAGTGCTGATCAAAAGGCCTCATCCAGGCCTCCTGTCAGTACTGGGCGTAGAGCGCCCGACACTCCTCCCCAACCGCCGCTTGCTCCGTCCAGGTGACCCCGCTCCCTCCTGCCAACTAGAACCAATGCAGATATGTCAACAGGATCGACGTAACCGCTGACTGAGGGTTGGTAGAGAGGAGTGCGCACCCCATTCTGAGCACCTTGGGCACCTTCTCGAGAAAATCCTGGCTGGCCATGAACCGTGCAAATGTGGTAGAGTAATTGAAGAAAGCAGGCATCGACATGGTAAGGCTAGAACAATGAAGTCCAAAGAGTCACTGGAGATTATTTATGGTTTTTTCGGTATGGCGCACGGACCAAGAACCCCCTGCACGGACCATGCTTAACAATCACGAGACCTCAAGGATTTTTCCTTCAACTGGGGACAGTCAGTTTTTCAGTCAAGGGGAGATGATACAACCCGGTCAGCGCTGGCTGCCCAACACCGACAAGTCAAACCAAGCACGTGACCTCAGCACGTGACCGCTACCGACCGACCGCTAACGACACCGACCATTACCGATCTTTCCCTTAACGACCCCGCCAACCTTGCGACAATCCAGGCCCCT
This sequence comes from Termitomyces sp. MG145, assembly GCA_003313055.1. Taxonomy (NCBI): domain Eukaryota; kingdom Fungi; phylum Basidiomycota; class Agaricomycetes; order Agaricales; family Lyophyllaceae; genus Termitomyces; species Termitomyces sp. MG145. The sequence continues at coordinate 11,707 of QGOB01000820.1, forward strand.
CTCTACAGCCCCTGACATGCATTATCACATGCAGCCGCTACGCTTACTGTCCATTACCGGTTTCCCCTATTATCATGTGCAACCGCTATGCTTACTGTCTATTACCGGTTTCCCCTTTTATTGCCTTACTCCCGACATACATTATCACATTATCACATGCAACCGCTACGCTTACTACCAATTACCGGTTTCCCCTTTTATCTACCGTCTTACTTACCTATAAATACTGCCCAGTCAGTAGCTAAAGAACATCGAATCGTACCAGAGTCTAGTCCCCACTTCAGACTACGCTTAAGATCTCGTTCATGCCCTTGCTTTGTTAACAGCTGATTTGGGATTACCCAGTCCAGTCTCCTTCGCTCCTCGCACTCAGCCCGACAGTATTGTTGGACTAGCACTTGTTGCCTTCGTTAAGCACCATATGGGTGCCCTTGCTTCACTTTTGTCAAGCACCATACGGGTGCCCTTGCTTTGCCTTCATTAACACTAGCGCTTACGGCTAGTGGCTTGTATATTTCCATTAAACTCTTCCACTATCCCTTAACGACCTTTTGGGTCTTTGACAGGTTTCTCACTTAGCGACAATTTGGCACAGACACTAGCGGCCACACCGTTACCTCTTACCGCTCTCTCACACTTCCTTACTGACTCCGACCTCTTATCAACTTACCGGGTTTCTGGGACTTTGCTTGACTCCTCTCACACACATGTAACACTACTACTTGCTAGCTATCCCTATCTAGCTGGTCTTGTTGGTTGTTTCCTGCACGGCAGCTAGGCAGCAAGTCAGCGCATCACTGCTGCAAGTGCCAACCATTAAGATCTTACCGACTGCAATTAACATGGAACTTACTTTGAGAATTGTCATTGTCCACATCTTTGCCTCTGTTGCCTGCTTGGGAGTCCTTGGAGTCTGCAGTAACGCCAGCAGCTCAGCTCTGGTGCTACCGGCAGCTCCACCCTGCCAACTTGACCCCTTGCCATGGTCCTCCCTTGTCCTCGTACCAGCCAACGCCATAGGATCCTTCAGAGGGTGCTGGAAAAAGAACTGCTCGTCAAAAGACAGTTCTGATAAAAGCTGGAAGATACCTTAACGATGCCGCTATGTCAATAGCGGCACCGTTAGTGCTTACCATCATGGGCGCCTCCAAAACCTCCACCTCCATCTCTCCTGCCGGCTGCTTACCCTTAACATCACCATTAGCATACCGAATGCATCGTTAAGAAAAGAACTTACAAAATGTTTTTCAAAAGGCTGCATCCAGGCCTCCTCCTTGTACTGGGCATATAATGCCCGACACTCCTCCCCAACCGCCGCTTGCTCCATCCACATGACCCCGCTCCCTCCTGCCAACTCGAACCAATGCAGATATGTCAACAGGATCGACGTAACCGCTGACTGAGGGTTGGTAGAGAGGAGTGTGCACCCAATTCTGAGCACCTTGGGCACCTTCTCGAGAAAATCCTGGCTGGCCATGAACCGTGCAAATGTGGTAGAGTAATTGAAGAAAGCGGGCATCGACATGATAAGGCTAGAACAATGAAGTCCAAAGAGTCACTGGAATTTATTTATGGTTTTATGGTATGGCGCACGGACCAAGACCCCCCCCGCATGGACCACAATTAACAATCATGTGACTTTGACAATTTTCCTTTGACTGGAGACAGTCAGTTTTTCAGTCAAGGGGAGATGATACAACCCGGTCAGCACTGGCTGCCCAACACTGACAAGTCGAACCATGCATGTGACCTCAGCACGTGACCACTACCAACCAACCGCTAACAACACCAACTGTTATTGACCATTCCCTTAACGACCGAGCCGACCTTTGACAATCCACCCCTCTCTATGGCCCCTGACCAGTGGCCATTGATCAATTGTAACCCTGTTACTGATGACCCAACGATTGTAAACTTATTTTCATTTACATTTTTCTCTTACAATTTTCCCTCTCAATCTACTTACAATTTTCTTATATTACTTACAATTTTCCTATTCAATAGTGGCCCCTGATATGTGCTATCACATGCAACTGCTACGCTTACTATCTCTTACCGGTTTCCCCTTTTATTGACTTACCAACTATAAATACTGCCCTGTCAGTAGCTAAAGATCATTGAATCATACCAGAGTCTAGTCCCCATTCAGACTATGCTTCAGATCACAGTTTTGCTCTCGCTTCCTTAACAGCTGATTTGGGTCTACCCAGTCCAGTCTCCTTTGGTTTCTGCGCTCAGCTTAACGGCATCATTAAACTTAGCACTTGTCGTCTTTGTTACGCGCCATACGGGTGCCCTCGCTTTGCCTTTGTCAAGCACCATATGGGTGCCCTTGTCTCGCCTTCGTAAATGCTAGCGCTTACAGCTAGCAACTCATATATTTCTGTTAACTCCTCTTAAATCCCTGAACAACCTTCTGGGTCTTTACAGATATCTTAACCCACTGCAATTTGGTAGCGACCCTAATGGCTGTACCGTTATCTCTTACTGCTCTCTCACTCTTCCTTTACCAACTCTGACCTCACAACTCCTTACTGGGTTTCTGGCACTTTGCTAGACTCCTCTCACACACACGTAACACTACTACTTGCTAGCTATCCTTATCTAGCTGGTCTTGTTGGTTGTTTCCTGCATGGCAGCTAGGCGGCAAGTCAGCGCATCAGCGGCCTTATTTTCACTACTACCCTAGACCCCAGACCACTGCCCCCAGACTCCCAACGAGTCCCCCATGCATGCCCAGACCTCACCCAAAACTTGGAAACCACTACCATCTGGAGAAACCTCTCAGCTCTGCCAACCTAGACATCAAAATCATAGGCCTGGAACCCTTTGCATGCATCCTGCAGGATGGCACCTCAGCCTTCCAGCTTCACATATCCTTGGCCCTCCCTGCCATGCTGAAAGGCCATGCTGAAAGCACCCCTGCCAAACCCAATATGGAGGAACAAATCTTATGCAAAGTATTTCCTCCTGAGTATCATGAGTTTGCTGACGTATTCTCCAAAGAAAGTGCCAAAGAACTTCCCCCTCACCAATCATATGACCACATGATCAATCTCAAGGAAGGCACCACACCTCCATTTGGGAAAATCTACAATATGTCCAAAGTGGAGCTCCATGCACACAAGGACTACCTTGACAAAATGCTTGGCAAGGAATTTATCTGGCCCTCTATGTCAGGTCCCGCTGATGACGGGGGCTCAGCTACACTGGCGAGTCCTTACTAGGCGAGCTTGGGAGGCTAAGTACAGGTCCGGGGCTTCGCGGAAGCTCCGGGTACAGCTATGAGTGGTCCGGGGTGAAGTCCGGATGCTCCAGGGTACAAGTAGTGACGTGCGCAAAGTCAAAAGTGCTCTGGGTAGGGGAGCACAAGAGCAGGGGGTAGGGTAGGGACGTAACAAAGGGGGGGCAGGTAGCAAAGGGGGATGGTATGGATCGGGGATGGGAGTAGGTTTGGAATGGTAGGAGTAGGTACGGAGTGGGTGGGGGATGGTTGGGCTGGGAGATCGGGATGGAGAGGGGAAGAGATATGGAACAGTAGGTAAGGAAATGGAGAAGAGGAACGGAATGGAGAAATGAGTCATGGAACGGAAACGAGGCACGGAGACGAGAGACAAGAGACAAGAGACAAGACAAGAGAGAGAGAGAGAGAGACAAGAGAGTAGATTGAGATTGAGATAGGGACAGAGACAGAGACAGAGACATGGAAATACGGAGAACTACGGTTAATATAAAGACTACTTGACTTGTATGCTATCCTATGGCTTATGTACTACCCTTCCACTAAGTCCCGGGTAGGGTTCTAGCCTGGGACCAAAGCATCTGATTCCTCCGGCTAAGTCCCGGGACTGGCTCCCAGCCCCAGGGTCATGATAGCTGTCAGGCGTGCTGGCGTGGGTTACGGCAGGCTTGTGTCGGGCAGGTCGGGGGTCGCGGTGCATGGGGGTGGCGCCCTTCAGCGCCACAGAAGCAGGTGGCCTTGTGATGTGCTGACGGTTTGTGGGAGGAATGTTGCAGAACATTATGTGATGGCTGGGATGCCAGGGGTCCAGATGCGCCCAGTGACAGGGAAGCCTTGGGGGTGACGTTGATGCACTGACTTGCCGCCTAGCTGCCATGCAGGAAACAACCAACAAGACCAGCTAGATAGGGATAGCTTGGCAAGTAGTAGTGTTACGTATGTGTGTGAGAGGAGTGAAGCAAAGTCCCAGAAACCCGGTAAGAAGTGAGGTCGGAGTCGGTAAGGAAGTGTGAGAGAGCGGTAAGAGATAACGGTGCAGCCGCTAGCGTCGCCAAATCGTCGCTAAGTGAGAAATCTGTCAAAGACCCAGAAGGTCGTTAAGAAATGGGAGAGGAGTTAACGGAAATATACGAGTCGCTAGCCGTAAGCGCTAGCGTTAACGAAGGCGAAGCAAGGGCACCCGTATGGTGCTTAATGGAAGCGGAGCAAGGGCACCCATATGGTGCTTAACAAAGGCGACAAGTGCTAGTCCAACAATACTTGTCGGGCTGAGCGCGAGGAGCAAAGTAGACTGGACTGGGTGATCCCAAATCAGCTGTTAGCGAAGCAAGAGCGTGAACGAGATCTTAAGCATAGTCTGAAGTGGGGACTAGACTCTGGTACGATTTGATGATTTGTAGCTACTGACAGGGCAGTATTTATAGGTATGTAAGGTGATAGATAAAAGGGGAAACCGGTAATAGATAGTAAGCGTAGCAGTTGCATGTGATAATGTGATAATGTGTGTCGGGAGTAAGGCGATAAAAGGGGAAACCGGTAAGAGATAGTAAGCATAGCGGATGCATGTGATAATGCATGTCGGGGGCCATAGAGAGGGGCCTGGATTGTTGCAAGGTCGGCTGGGTCGTTAAGGGAAAGGTCAGTAACGGCTGGTGTCATTAGCGGCTGGTCGGTAGCAGTCACGTGCTGAGGTCACGTGCTTGGTTCAACTTGTCAGTGTTGGGCAGCCAGCGCTGACCGGGTCGTATCAACGTGTTGGCTGAGATGCCAGGGTTCAGTGATGGCCGGGGATCTGTTCAGTGATGGCCACGGGCGTTGCCGGTGCAGCATTGAGAGATTGTTGGCGGTCCCGGAGGTGCACAAGGGGTGCGGGGGAGGTGTGTGTTGGCTGGGGCAGCATATGGGGGTCTGGAGATGGCGGGGTCATGACATTACCCCCCATTCAGTGTCAAGACCCTTCAAGACGGGGGCTGCAGTGGCGGTGTCATGGAAATTCAAATCCGAAGTTAGTGCTGGCACAGAAGTCCTTGGAATTGAAGTCAAAGTCGTACAGCAGCCATTCTGGGAGTGCTCCAGAGGGGAATAAAAAGGGAGGGCTCACCGCGACTCGTTCCCCATCTTCCCATGTCTTCATCCAGTTCCTCTTCTGGTTCGCCCACTCCCCCTCCCTCCAATGACTTCCAAGTCTGGGCCTGGCAGCAGTACAAGGATTGCAGGGCTTCATACAATTGTCGCCGGCAGGAGCGCTAGCTATCAGTGATGGTCTGTCGGCGTGAGTATTGTTTATTGGGTTGTGTTGTTTGTGCTGATGGGGTTTTTCAGAGGTCAACTTGCAGAACCCTGGGGCTGGCCCTTCGGGGTTGGTGCTTCCTGCGGTCCCCTCTGTGGCTCCTCTCCGGTCGCCCCCACTAGGCATTGGGTGTCTCAAGAGGCTGCGATGGCGGGGCAGCATATGGATGCGTTGGCTTGGGTCTGGGGTCCCCCCACTCTCACGTGGTGTCGGGCACATGCTCCGGTAAGTGGCTCCCTGGCGATGGGTTCCCTCAGCTGACTCTGGGGTGCCCTAGTGCGTTTTCTGTACTCACCAGGGAGGGTCCTGCAAATTTGTGGCACTGGAGACAGGGTCAAGGCAGGACTCCTCGGTATGTGAGGCTTGTTGGGCCCGTTACGAGAGTTGCTCGGTGTCGCGGCTCTGGAGGGCCACTTGCATTGCGGAGGAGCAGGGGTGGGACGCGGCGTGGGTCCTAGCGCAGATGGCGGCCACTCCACGGTCT
>QGOB01000821.1:0-14141 GCA_003313055.1 Termitomyces sp. MG145
CAAGGTCTACAACATGTCTGAAGTAGAGCTCTGCGCCCTCAAGGACTACCTCGACGAGATGCTTGGCAAGGGATTCATCCGACCCTCAAACTCCGCCGCCGGAGCACCCGTGCTATTCGCAAAGAAGAAGGACGGTTCCCTCCGGCTCTGCGTCGACTACCGGGGACTCAACAAAGTCACCAAAAAGAACCGGTACCCCCTCCCCCTCATCGGTGACCTTGTCGACCGTCTCCGCAGTGCCAAGATCTACACCAAAATAGACCTCCAGTCAGGTTACAACAACGTGCGCATAGCTCCGGGACACGAGGGGAAGACCGCCTTCCGCACCCGCTACGGACTCTTCGAGTACCTCGTCATGCCCTTCGGAATGACCAACTCCCCCGCCACCTTCCAATACTTCATGAACGACATCTTCCACGACATGAGCGATGTCTTTGTGATCGTGTACCTCAATGATATCCTCATCTACTCCGATTCCCTCGACGACCACTGGGAGCACATGCACCAGATCCTGGAATGCCTCCGGAGATACCACCTCCATGCCAAACCGGAGAAATGCGCTTTTCACGTCACGGAGGTAGAGTATCTGGGTGTGATAGTCTCCCCGGACAGAGTGTGCATGGACCCGGTCAAGATCCAGGCTATCCTCGACTGGCCACCTCCCTGGAATGTCAAAGAGGTACAATCCTTCCTAGGCTTCGCCAACTTCTACCACCGGTTCATCGATAATTACTCCGGCATCACAAAACCTCTCAACCAGCTCACCCAGAAGGACACTCCGTGGAACTGGGATAGTAAGTGCCAGAGCGTATTCAAACTCCTTAAATCCGTCTTCACCTCCGCCCCGATCCTCCAGCACTACGACCCCTCCCTCCCTATTGTCCTAGAGTGCGACGCCTCCGACTACGCCATCGCCAGCATCCTCTCGCAGATGGACCCCGGTAGTAGCAAGCTCCGCCCCGTCGCCTTCTACACACGCTCAATGATCCCGGCGGAGCTCAACTATGACATCTATGACAAGGAGCTGCTCGCCATAGTCGAGGCCTTCAAACAATGGCAGGCCTATCTCGAATGGGCGCCCCACCGCATTCAAGTCTACTCTGACCATGACAACCTCCAGTAGTTCACCACCACAAAACAACTCAGCTGCCGCCAAGCCCGCTGGTCAGAAACCCTCTCGGAGTACGACTTCACGATCCACTACCGCCCCGGTCGCCTCGGAGCCAAGCCTGATGCCCTCACCCGATGCCCGGACGTCTACCCAAAAAAGTCATTCGAGGCAGAGCGAAACTCCTTCAACAATCGAGTCGTCATTCCCCTGGAGCACCTCCGCGCCGTGCTGATTATGAACAAAGAAGGGATCCTACACCAAATCCGCAACGCACCCCCGCCTATCTCAAATGGGCGCCCCACCGCATTCAAGTCTACTCCGACCATAACAACCTCCAGTACTTCACCACCACAAAACAACTCAGCTGCCGCCAAGCCCGCTGGTCAGAAACCCTCTCGGAGTATGACTTCACGATCCACTACCGCCCCGGTCGCCTCGGAGCCAAGCCCGATGCCCTCACCCAATGCCCGGACGTCTACCCAAAAAAGTCATTCGAGGCAGAGCAAAACTCCTTCAACAATCGAGTCGTCATTCCCCTGGAGCACCTCTGCACTGTGCTGATCATGAACAAAGAAGGGATCCTACACCAAATCCGCAACGCACCCCCGGACCACTTCTTCACTCAGCACAATCCCCGGAATGCCCCGGAAGGAGCCTTGCCTACCCCATCACCCTTCACCCTGTCCCCTGACAACTCCCTCCTCCTCCGAGACGGTCGCATCTATGCTCCGGACCACAAGAAGATCCGCCTCGACATCCTCCGACAACACCACGACCACAAGCTGCGGGGACACCCGGGGATCCGTAAGACTGTTCAGCTCATCTCCCGGACTTACTTCTGGCCCGGACTCAAGTGCGACATCACCCGGTACGTCTGAGCCTGCGAGTCTTGCCTCCAGGCCAAAGTCCCCCGTCACCGCCCCTATGGTCTCCTTAAACCCCTCCCCGTCGGCCGCTGCCCCTGGTCCTCCATCTCCTTGGATCACATTGTTGAGCTCCCTGACTCCGACGGCTTCAATGCCATCCTCGTGGTAGTCTGCCGCCTCACCAAACAAGCCATCTTCATCGCATGCCACACCACCGACGATGCCCCGGAGTTCGCCCGGATCTTCCTCGAACATGTGTTCTCCAAGCATGGGCTCCCCGATGACATCATCTCCGACCGCGGCTCCCTCTTCATTTCCCGGTTCTGGCAGTCTCTGTGTAAGGCCCTGGAAATCAAAACCAATCTATCCACCGCCTACCACCCGGAGACTGATGGACAGACCGAGCGCGTGAACCAGACCCTGGAGCAGTATCTCCGCCTCTACGTCAACTATCAGCAGGACGACTGGCGGCATGACCTGCCCCTGGCCGAGTTCACGTACAACAACACCCCCCACTCCGCCACCGGAGTTTCCCCCTTCTACGCCAATAAGGGCTACCACCCCCGGCTCACCCTCTCCCTCGACAATATACCCTCACACGTTGCCCACGAAGTCGCACAAGACCTCTGGTCCCTCCACAAGTTCCTCCGGGAAGAAATCAACACCGCCAACAAAGCCTACACCAAGCACGCCGACCCCCGCCGCGAATCCACCCCCGACTGGTCCCCCGGAACTCTTGTATGGCTCGACCGACACAACATCAAAACCTGCCGACCCTCCCCAAAATTCAACCACAAGCGTTTCGGACCCTTCAAGATCCTCCGGAAAGTCTCGACGCATGCCTACCGACTTGACCTACCCCCGACCCTCAAAGGACTCCACCCGGTATTCCATGTCCGCCTCCTGGAAAAGTACGCCCCAAACCCCTTTCCCAGCCAACGACCTGAACAACCTCTGCCAATCAAACTTGAAGGTGACAACCGATACGAAGTCGATCAAATCCTCGACTCCTGGCAAGTCTGCAACCAGATCCTCTACCTTGTGCATTGGAGAAGTTACGGCCCCGAGGATGACACTTGGGAACCCCGTGAGAACCTCTCTGGAGCCCCTCTGGCGCTCCAGGACTTCCACCGGCGGTACCCCACCAAGCCCTGGGACCCCCGGGACTAGAACTTACAGACGGCAGTAGTGGGCCTAACCCCCGCCTCTGGATTCACTCAGAATTCAACTCCCACCAGTACCCCTAAGCCCTTTTCTATCTTTCCCCCACCCCTCACTAATAAGAAAGCGCTCTGTTCCAGAGCAACAAGAAATAAAACGCTCTATTCCGGAGCAACAAGAAAGCAAACTGCGGACCGGTACGTACAAATTCTAGAAGTACACTATACGACGCAGGGACCGGAAGAGACAAAAGAACAAGAAAAATCCCCCCCTCACTCGTCCCCCTCCCCGGCACTGCGCTCTCCCTCCAGCACCGCCGCCTCCTCCACCAGCATCGCCGCCTCCAGTTGAGCCGCCACGGTTGCCATATTGTCCTCGAAGCGCAGTAGGGGCTCGCCCGCGTCCACCGCCACGTCCAACCAGGTCCCGGGAGCCACCGCGTTACGACGACAATGTCCCGCCAGTACCCTACCGAGTTGCGCCATGCCATGGTCGACCTCCGGCGGGGATACTTGCTGCGAGCGGGATAGGCCCTCTTGGAGGGACGCAAACGCTGCGGAAGACACATCGAGCAGGAGTCGGTGCTCCCGCGCCCAGCCTAAAACATCCCAGGTCAGTTAGTGGTATCGCCGGAGTGGGGGACTACCTACGCATTGCCTCGCTCCGCCCCGTGGCCGCCTCCCTCAGGGCCCAGTCCTGCCTCCAGGTGGCCGACTCCCTCTCAACCCGGAGGGCCCCCGCCTCTGCCTGCCATCTCCCCAGCTGTTCGGGCTGGAACGACGCCTGCCGTACCCTCTCCTGCAGACCCCTCACCTCCATGGCCCGGGAGTTCACCACCGCCATCGCCATTGCCAACTCCCTCCTGGCACCCTCCCGCTCTTCCTAGGCCCTCCGTGACCCCGCCTGCACCTCCTCCAGCTCCCGCCGCACCACGTCTCGCTCCTCCCGGACCTCTCGCAGCTCCATGTCTCTCTGGGCGATCTCCTCCATCAGGGCCCCCGTCCGCTGGCGCATAGCCACCTCCGCTGTCGACACCTCGTGAGTGGCCAGAGAAGCGGGGCCTAGAAGCCTGCCTGTCCTGGGGGAGTATATGTGTGGCCCGGGGGGACCCGCCTCGGGGGAGAGGGACCTTCGCACGCATTTGGCAGGCCAACCCGCTGGGGGAGATGCCCGCCGCTTCCCCGCGCCCGCCCCCGGCAGCCTCTGTGCCCCACGCGGCGGGCCCACCTTCACCACTACCCCGGACTCTACCCCACTGCCCCCAGACTCCTGACGGGCCCCCCGCGTATGCCCGGACCGCGCCCCGGACTTGGGGACCGCCGACATCTGCGCCAAAACCCACTCCGCCTCCCAACCCTGCTCCTCCGCTACGCACGCCGCCTTCCACTGCTGCGACACCGAGCACCTCTTGTGATGGGCGCAGCAAGCCTCGCACATGGACGAGTCCCGCCGCAACCCCGCCTCCAGAGGCAGGAACACACAAGGTTCCCCTTGACGAGCACAGAGAGCACACTAGAAACAACCCTGGGCTCAGAATGGGACCCCTGGGCCAAAAGGATCACTCACCGGACTACGCGCCTGACACCACGCCAACGTCGGGGTGCCCCAAACCCGGGCCAATGCCCCCGCTACTTGATCGGGCGTCGCCGCCTCCTGCGGTACCCGCAGGCGAGGAAGGATGCCCGAAACGACCCGGGAGACCGGCCGCGGCGCTACCCCCTCGGGACGAGGGACCTGCCGGGACGGGCCCGCCCCCGGAGTTTGCATCGACACCTCTGAAAAGCCTGGGTTAGTACCAGATACCGGGGGAGCGCCCTACTCATGTTGGCGGAGCATCACTGACAGCTCGCATGCATCGCGGCGCCGATCGAAAGCAGCCCGGAACACCTCGTACGCCTCCCAGGACGCCACGCGATCATCGCCGGAGGAGGGGGGAGTAGGAGAAGCAGAGGGTGAGCTGGGTGAGGACATGGCAGTATGAAGAACCAACCGCAGTGAGCCCCCTTTTATCCCCCCCGGAGCACCTTCTGGACGGCCGCCGTACATCTTCAACTTCAATTCCACGAACTTCCATGCCAGCACTAGCTTCGGGTTCGAGTTCCCACAGCACCACCACCGCGGCCCCCATCTCAAAGGGTCTCGACGCTGAAGGGGGGGTAATGTCACGACCCCACCACCTCCGGACCCCCATACGCAGCCCCAGCCCCGACACACACCTCCCCCGCACCCCTTGCACACCTCCGGGACTGCCAACGACCTCCCAACGCTGCACCGGCAACACCCACAGCCATCTCCAAACAGATCCCCGGCCATCACCGAACCCCGGCATCTCGGCTGACACGTCACCCCAAGACTTCCCTGTCACCGGACACACCCGGACCCCCAGCATCCCGGCCATCACATAATGTTCCACAACATTCCTCCCGCAAACCGTCGGCACGTCACGGTGCCACCTGCTTCTGTGGCGCCGAGGGGCGCCACCATCACGCAGCATGCCCGCCAACCCGCCCGACACAAGCCCACCATAACCCGCGCCCGCACGCCCCGACCACTATCATGACCCCGGGGCTGGGAGCCAGTCCGGGGACTTAGCCGGAGGAATCAGATGTCCCGGTCCCGGCTAGAATCCTACCCGGGACTTAGCGGAAGGGTAGTACATAAACCTTAGGATAGCATACGAGTGAAGTAGTCTTGATATTAACCGTAGTTCTCCGTATTTCTGTGTCTCTGTCTCTGCCTCTGTCTCTATCTCAATCTCAATCTATTCTCTCGCTCCTCTCTCTCTCTGGTTTCCTCTCTTGTCTCTTGTCTCTCGTCTCTCGTCTCCGTGCCTCGTTCCGTTCCGTGACTCATTTCTCCTTTCCGGTTTCTCTCTCCGTTTCCTTACCTGTCTCTCCTGCTTCCGTACTCCCTTACCCGGAGCACTTTCTACTTCGCACGCGTTACTACTCATACCCCGGAGCGTCCGGACTTCCCCCGGACCACTCATAGCTGTACCCAGAGCTTCCGCGAAGCCCCGGACCGTACTTAGCCTCCCAAGCTCGCCTAGTAAGGACTTGCCAGTGTAGCTGAGCCCCCGTCATCAGCGGGACCTGATAGATACTGCCAGGCCTTGAAAAGGAAATCTGCGAAATCATCCGTAGCAAGATTCAAGCAGGCGTTTACGAGCCTTCAAACTCCGCTTACCGGTCGCGCTGGTTCTGTGTCTTGAAGAAGAACGGTAAACTTCGTCTAGTCCACAGCCTTGAGCTGTTAAACCAAGTCACGATCCGCCACTCTGGCATTCCCCCATTCCCCGACCATGTTGCCGAATCCTTCGCCGGCCGCATTTGCGGCACTACCCTTGACCTCTACGTTGGCTACGATGAACGCCTTATCGATCCCGCCTCCCGCGACTTAACAACTTTCCAGACACTGTTTGGTGCTCTCCGTTTAGTAACGCTCCCGATGGGGTGGACTAACGCTGTGCCCATCTTCCACGACGACGTCACCCACATCCTCCAGCCCGAGATCCCCCATAACACCCTCAGCTTCATCGATGACATTGGCGTTAAAGGCCCGAAAGACTGGAAACTCGTTAACAGCTCACCCGCTAAGCATCCCGACAATCCCAACATTCGTTTAGCGCTTTGGGAGTTCTTTGAGCTCCTGAACCATGTCCTTCAGCGCATGAAGTACTGTGGTGGTACTTTCTCTGAGCGCATGAAGTACTGCGGTGGTACTTTCTCTGGTCATAAGCTAGTCCTTTGCGTGCCAACCTCCCCATACCGGAGTTCCCTTTGAATTTGGACCCGATCAGCTTAACGCCCAGAAAGACCTTGACAAGGCCTTATACGACGCTAAACCCCTTGTTCCCATTGACTACGAATCCGACAATCCCATAATCTTAGCGGTCGACACTTCCTACATAGCAGTCAGTTTCTACCTTTGCCAGTGCACTACTGACAACCACAAGCAACGTCGCTATAACCGTTTTGGTTCCATCACCCTTAGCAAACGCGAAGCTTGCTTCAGTCAGCCCAAGCTCAAGCTTTACGGGTTGTACCAAGCCTTGCAGGCGCTACGCATGTACCTCCTAGGTGTTAGGAACCTTATCATTGAAGTCGACACCCGTTACATTAAAGGTATGCTACAGAACCATGATATTCAGCCTTCAGCTAGTATGAACCGCTGGATCATGGCTATCCTTATGTTCCACTTCGAGCTCGTACATGTTAAAGGAATGTTCCATGGACCCGGCGGACTTTCGCGACAACCGTTACAGCCTACCGACCCTCCTCCAGACAATACCAACAACGACATCTTTGAAGATTGGATCGATCGTATGCATGGATTCATGCACCATGTTCAGTTACCAACCGCCCTTGCCCGTTCCGCCTCTACCATCCCTCGTTTACCCCCACTCGCCCATTACCGTCCGACTCTAGCAACATTTGTTAACGACACCATTCCCCTTACTGAAGTCTCAACCCTGCCCATTACCAACCCCCTTTCCTACGATAACGTCCCCCGCTCACCCAAGGCCCTTGCTGGCGACAAAAGAGTTCAACTCATCAAGCAGTAGCTTACCGACTTCAAGCGACTGCCAGGCCTTAACGACAAGGCCCTCGCTACCTTCTTTTGCTATGCTAGCGGCTTTTTCCTCGCTAACGGCAAGCTTTGGCGACGCAATCGTAACGGTGAGCACAAGCTCTTCATAGCGGCTGACTCACGACTTTGCATTCTGCATGCTATGCATGACGACCTTGGACATCGCAGTCTGTTTGCTACGAGAGCCGCCCTGTTGGAACGCTTTTGGTGGCCACAGGTAGCGGCCGATATTGTTTGGTACATTTGCTCGTGCCACATTTGCCAAGTCGACCAGACGACCAAAGTCCTCATACCGCCAACCGTTGCTATCCCTGCCGCCTTATTCAGTAAAATCTATATTGACACCATGTTCATGCTGCCTTCGAACAAGTTCAAATATATCATCCAAGGACGCTGTTTGCTTATCCACTACCCTGAATTCTGCATGCTCGCTCGCAAAAATACCGACGCTATTGCTAAGTGGCTCTTCGAGGACATCATCTGCCACTGGGGCGCCCTTAACAAAATCGTTACCGACAACGGTCCCCCCATCATTAAAGCCATTGCTTACCTCGCCAAGAAGTACCACATCAACCACATTTGCATCTCCGGTTACAACAAGCGCACTAACGGTATTGCCGAACGACCTCATTTCAACGTTAGACAAGCCCTCTTTAAAGCCGTTAACGGAGACCAGTCCAAGTGGAGTTCAGCTGCTTACTCTGCCTTCTGGTCGGAACGCGTTACCATCCACCGCCGCATGGGTTGCTCCCCTTACTATGCCGCTACTGGCACTCATCCCCTATTCCCCGCCGACATCATAGAAGTGACCTACCTTCAGCCACCTCCCAATTCCTTGTTAACAACTACCAACCTCATTGCTCGACGCGCTATTGACCTCCAACGCAGACAAGCCAATCTCGACCGTTTACATGATACTGTCCTTACCGCCCGCTGGTTAGCGGCTCTCCGTTTCAAACAAGAGCATGCTGCTACCATTCAAGACTACGACTTCAAGCAAGGAGACCTAGTATTGATGAGGAATACACGCATTGAAGTCACCCATAACAAGAAGATGTGACCTCAATACTTAGAACCGCTAGTGGTAATCTCACGTAACTGTGGAGGCGCTTACATTCTCTGCAAACTAGATGGATCCATACTCCACCGACCAGTAGCCGCCTTTCGCCTAGTCCCCTATTTTGCCCGCAAACACATCCCCCTCCCCAGCCACGCCTTCAACATTGATACTGACCGTTTAAGAATACTAGAAGAAACCAACTTACTCGATGACAAAGACTCCCTTAATCCCAATGAATCATTAGACAATGCCGCCAAAGAAGATTAGAAAACACCATTTCCACTATACAGCCCACGCACCGTTAAACTCCCCGAAAACCTTAACAGCTCTCGACAAGCCCTCATTTCTATTGTTTCATTTCCATTGGCATCTTTACTTACTTCATTTCTATTCATCATAGACTTTCTTCCTACATACGCTTGCCGACATATACGCCAACCATTAAGCCCTCTACTTATTCTTTCTAACTTGTCACCACCGTTCCCCATTTGCCTTTTTGTTAAGACGCAGTCGTTAAGCGACCTTGCGCAAGCGCCATGATGATCTACTGAGCGTTTATCTCATTTTAACCGTTTACTTCCTTTCGCTTTGACCCTTCACTATCCATTTACTTTGTCCATCTCCTTTTTGGTTACTTCCATTCCCTCCGACCGCTATTCTTACTGGTCAATCTTGTCTTCAAGAAAACATGCTATTGAAAAGACCCCTTAAGGGGGTCAGCCTGCAACAAAACAAAAAACTAAATAAAGAATTTTTAGGGCGACGGCAAGATGAAATCATCGGACGGCAGCTCCGTATCCCACGACCTCACCCAGTCAGCCTCTGTCACCCCGACCTCAGCCTGCCAAGCGATGTAGGTATCGCAATCGTTCTGATACCGCTCCAAGGCCCCTTCCGCCCTCCTCAGCATACCGTACCGTGCCCGTGCTGCCCGCAAATCGTTCTCCGCTGCCGTTATCTCCCTGTTCATCAAGCGGCAAACCTCCGCCACTCACACCCTGTACTTCTCCAAGTCTCCCCGAGGATCGAATGGCAACGGGACCGGTAGGTCCTCATCGAGCCATAAGATTCCCTCCTCCTCCACGGTTGTGTGAGGGGGAGAGCCGAAGTCGACCGGCTAACAAAAAAGCCATTAGCGTTAACTAATTCGCCTCAAAGACAAACACTTACCACCCGTTTTGCCTCTGAAACCCCAGTCGCGTCGCCCATCTCCACCTCCGGCGTCTCCATTTTGACTGGCCTGCCATTAAGGCGAAGCGACCGTTAGCGGCATAACAAAACAAAAGCAGTATCATACTGGCTTCCACTGGGACCTGCTACTGGCCCTGTCTCCTCTGGCACATCCTCACCACTGCCCAGACTCCTCTCGATTGCCATTGCTACCGCCTCCCTCTCCGCAGGAGGAGTCACATCCCGGACTTCCTCAGCCGACCCCTCTCCCTTGTCCGACTCCACCCTACGCCGTTTAGAACCCTTCGCTGGCATCAGTATCTCCTTGTCACTCGACTCCACTACCAACCGACTCCTTACCGCTCCTGTGCCCTTAGTGGCGCCCCCCGCTACCATCCCCTCCTGCCCTGTCGGCGGGAGGAGGGTGGCCTTCTTAACGGCAGGCTCCCTGCCGCCCGCCGCTATCTCCCTCTGCCCTTCCAAGTACTTTCTTGCCGCCCACACCAAAGCAGCCCCCTCTGCCTTCTTCCCCTTGTGACCACCCCGACGACCCCATAACAACTGCCCCTGAATCGAACAGCCCTTGCTCACCTCGTTACATCGGTAGCATGGGAGGTTGCCGGTCGGGTACCAGCAGCCCTCCGGGTCGTTGAGGGCCCAGCATCCATCGCACTGCCAACAGAGCCGTTAAGCTAAACCAAACAATCAGTCGAGAAAACCTTACCACTCCAGCCCTCTCCAGGAAGGCGGCCCTTGCAGCAGGCGCCACTAGCTTCCTCTCCTTTCTTCGCCCCACTCGCTCCCCGGCACCCGCGCCCATGTCAAGCACTGTCAAGGGCAAGCGCCCACACAGCAACCTCTTCAGTTCCCAGTCGTTAAACGACTCGGGAACCACTACCTCCTCCTCGCTCTCGCCATCACTAAACACCGCCCTCTGTTTGCCCTTGCTCTTCTTCGAAGGAGTCTGGACTAGCCGTTAGCGCCCAACTGTTACTCCAAAGCAAAAACTTACCGTTGCTTGCTCATCTTCATCTTCGTTTGCACGCTCCTTGCCCTTCAGCGACCGCTGCAACCGCCAACCGTTAAGACCTTACCGACTGCAAGGAAAACTTTTGGAATCGTCATCGTCCGTGTCTTCGCCTCTGTTGCCGGCTTGGGAGTCTTTGGAGTCTGCGGTAACACTGGCGACTCCGCTCCAGCGCTACCGGCAGCTCCGCCCTGCCGACTCGACCCCTTGCCCCAGTCCTCCCTCGTCCTCATACTGGCCGACGCCATAGGATCCTTTGGGGGGTGCTGAAAAAAGAACTGCTTGTCAAAAGACAGTTCAGAAAAAAGCTGGAAGATACCTTAACGATGCTGCTAAGTTAATAGTGGCACCATTAGAGCTTACCGTCATCGACTCCGCCGCCACCTCCTCAACCTCCATCGCTCCCTCTGGTACCGTTCCCTTAACGTCACCATTAGCACACCAAAAACGCTGTTAAGAAAAGAACTTATGAAATGTTGGTCAAAAGGCCGCATCCAGGCCTCCTCCTTGTACTTGGCATATAATGCCTGGCACTCCTCCCCGACCGCCACTTGCTCCGTCCACGTGACCCCGCTCCCTCCTGCTAACTTGAACCAATGCAGATAGGTTGACAGAATCGACGTTACCGCCGACTCCGGATTGGTCGCAAGTAGGGCGCGCCCCATTGACAGGACCTTCAGCGCCTTCTTGAGGAATTCTTGGGCGGCCACAAAATGCGCAAAGGTAGTTGAGTAGTTGAAGAAGGTGGGTGCCGACATGGTAATGCTGAAACGATGAAGTCCAAAGGATCACTGGAGATTATTTATGGTTTTTTCGGTATGGCACATGGACCAAGACCCCCCACACAGACCACGCTTAACGATCACGAGACTTCGAGGATTTTCCTTTGACTGGGGACAGTCAGTTTTTCAGTCAAGGGGAGATGATACGCCCCAGTCAGCGCTGGCTGCCCAACACCGACAAGTTGAACCAAGCACGTGACCTCAGCACGTGACCACTACCGACCAACCGCTAACAACACCAACCGTTACCAACCTTTCCCTTAGCGACCCAGCCAACCTTGCGACAATCCAGGCCCCTCTCTATGGCCCCCGACACACATTATCACATGCAACCACTATGCTTACTACCTATTACTGGTCTCCCCTTTTATCGCCTTACTCCCAACATGCATTATCACATTATCACATGCAACCGCTACGCTTACTATCTATTACCAGTTTCCCCTTTTATCGCCTTACTTACTTACCTATAAATACTGCCCTGTCAGTAGCTAAAGAGAAGGAAATTGTACCAGAGTTTAGTCCCCACTTCAGACTATGCTTAAGATCTTGTTCACGCTCTTGCTTCGATAAACGGCTGATTTGGGTTTACCCAGTCCAGTCTCCTTCGCTCCTTGCGCTCAGCCCGACAGTATTGTTGGACTAGCACTCATCGCCTTCATTAGACACCATATGGGTGCCCTCGCTTCGCCTTCATTAAGCACCATACGGGTGCCTTTGTTTCGCCTTTGTTAACACTAGCGCTTATGGCTAGCGACTCGTATATTTCCGTTAACTCTTCTGCTATTCCTTAACAACCTTCTGGGTCTTTGACAGATATCTCACCTAGCAACAATTTGGCACAGACACTAGTGGCCGCACCGTTATCTCTTACCGCCCTCTCACACTTCCTTACTGACTCCGACCTCTTATCTCCTTACCGGGTTTCTGGGACTTTGCTTGACTCCTCTCACACACATGTAACGCTACTACTTGCTAGCTATCCCTATCTAGCTGGTCTTGTTGGTTGTTTCCTGCACGGAAGCTAGGCGGCAAGTCAGCACATCAACACGCAGGGTATTAGAGTTTTAGCTAGACGGGGTTTAGACTTATGCCTGAAGTCTGGCATCTTGTATTCAGCAGATTTATTAGTGTGAGTGTAATAATGTACACACCTGGCGTCTCATATTCAGCAGATGGGGAATACAAGACTGCCAGAGGGTGAAAATAATCTATGGTCACGTGAGTAACCAGAATCTATGTTGTGAGGCAATACTGGCACTTGTAGCCTCAATACTCCCACCTGACATAGTGCCCACAACATCACAGAGGTCAGACTGGGAGAACTCTCCAACGATCCCCATAGCCCTTTGCAGTCTGTCAATGAGAGGGCAAGAGAGAGGTTTAGTTAGGAGATTGGCAGCCATGTCTTCAGAGGGAATATAATTTTGTTTGAGCTTCCCGTCGTATACAGCCTGGCACAGCCAGAACCAGTGGTGGTGAAGATGCTTGAGGCAGCCCATGTGCTTGGGTTGCTTCGAGACCAGGATAGCAGACTGATTGTCAAGGTTGAGTATCATTGGTGATGACTGCGGAACACCAATGTCGCTAAGGAAATTATGCAGCCAGCAGAGCTCTCTGCCAGTTTTGCTGGCCGCAATGAACTCGGCTTCTGTGGTGAAAAGGGCAACTAGAGTTTGCTGCTTCGAAATCCAACTGACAGTGCCTCCGGCAACCATCAAGACGGAGCCAGTGATGGAACGACCGTTGTTGGGGTTGCCACCATGATTGGCATCAGTGAATGTGAGGAAGTGGGAGGGGGGTAGGGTGGCCATGTCTGCAGAATATTCAATCTCATAATCAAGCATGCCGTGATAATGTGTGTCGGGGGCCATAGAGAGGGGCCTGGATTGTTGCAAGGTTGGCTGGGTCATTAAGGGAAAGGTTGGTAACAGTTGGTGTTGTTAGCGGTCAGTCGGTAGCAGTCACGTGCTGAGGTCACATGCTTGGTTCCACTTGTCGGTGTTGGGCAGCCAGCGCTGACCGGGGCATATCAGTGTACTTAGCTGCAACACATTTGCCACTGTGAAAGAGGCCTGAGCTTGCAAGACAGCAGGTAGTGTTCTCTATCTCTATCTCCATTCTGTATCTTTCATCGTCTCCCGGTTTCCTGATCAATCCCTCTCCTACCTGTTCCATACCTATCCCTATCAACTTCCAAACCTACTTCCATTCCCCAATCCATACAATCTTCCGTTCCCCTGTTCCCCCCCTCCACTAAAAACCCCGATCCCCTGAACTTGTGTTCCTCAACCCAGAGCACTCCCAACCCCGCGCGCGTCACTACTCGTACCCCGGAGCGTCTGGACTTCACCCCAGACCACTCGTAGTCATA
>QGOB01000822.1:0-19521 GCA_003313055.1 Termitomyces sp. MG145
GGATGTACTGGTCCACAATGGAGGGATACAATTGCCTTTACATGGATGAGCCTTTTGTTGGTGTCATGCTAACGGGTAAAGTGGCTATCCAGCAATTGAGTCCAGTTTGAGGGTGTGACCAACATCATTGGACTACACCCTCAAAATTGTCCATATCTATCATGTCCTCTTGTCCTTCCACCACACCATTCCTTCAGGAATAGGCATTTTCCACTCAACAAGTGCTGGATTGGTAGGGTGCATAGGGAGGGCAATACCCCAGAGTTGGGATTGTCTTCCATCAAAGTCATGGTTTTATCATGCCATGACAGTAGTACATTGTGGCTTACTCACTGAAATTCTCTCAGCAGATGATAGGCCTCAATCCAGAGTGCCCAGTGCATCTGGAAAAGCTCCTTGGGGCTATAGGAAACCCTTGGGGAACTATCTTTGTAAGCACTGTGGGTTTACCTACAAACAAGGCATGCTCTTTCCATTCAAACATGGCTGCCTCCCATGCTGAAGTGCTCAGCATTGTTTAAAACAACAAAGACACAAAGTTTTGAGGCCTGCAACACAATGAACTAACTAGCACATGTAGTACAATGTTTTTAATAAGAATTTTTAAGCCTTTGATTCTTGTAAAGACTCTTTATTAAGGTATCAATATGTTTTGCCTAAGGTCTCCACCCCCTGGGGAGCCAGAGCCACACACTATCTAACCTGCCCTCTATTTTTCTATTCCTCCTCCTCTTATACTTTCATGTACTGTGCACAGACCACCCACATGTACATTTATTATGAATGCTATGGGATGGCTTTTTTTTTTACTTTTGTTCCTTCCTCAATCCTCCTCAACTTTGTTGGGGGCATGGTGGCTCAGCTGGCACCATCATTCTCCTAGGGAGGTCACATGACTTTCTAAGTGTAAGGTTGGGGGTTCAACTCCTGGCTGTGTGCCTGTGTGGAAAACACTTGTTGTTTCAATGCTGCTGGACAGCAATTGCCTGACTGGGAAGGCTTTGTTGTGCAGGCTGAAAGTGAGTGACTAATTAGCACATGACTCAAGGAAGCAATGTGATCACTGTCCTCATGTCTAATCAGAAAAAGAGAGGGTTGCCTGGTGTGGTGGATTTGGGAGAGGGAAAACTTTACCTTGTGGGCTAAGCAGGCCATGGCACAGGTAGGCAGGGAAGATAGATGCCAAATAGTGGTAAAGCTCATGGTTTCTGATGCATTGTGTGACCCATTGATTAGGCTGGTTTTGTGTCCTGGAATTATAGGAACTGCCCATTATGGGTGGATTGACCTAAATCATTGCTGAAATAGTAGCAAGGGAGTATCTGCTTTACAGAAAATATTTTGAAAATAACCATCTGGGAAGAGGGGGGGTTAGAATTGTGGGACCTTGGTCTAAAAAAGGCAAGCATTGCTAAGTGTAGCTGGGTTTAGAAATTGAGAAGGCACATTAGCAGCAGATGAGTAGAAGGAACTTAGTGTAGGAAGTAATTTGAACACCAGAAGAACAAATCATAGTAAAGTGGCTATGAGGCATAACTGGCACACTTAAAAAGGTGTTGGGTTGGAGTACATACTGGTTGTGTCTGTAATCACTACCCCTTACCATACTGCAGGACCTTGTTAGCTCAAGCATAAGACCCTATATATGGTTAAGCACATTAAAGTAGGTCTTTAAAACCAATTTATCATCATCATCATCATCATCATCCTCAACTTTGTCTCAATCTTCCTGTCTCATCCACACCCTTCCTTTTCCCTTCCTTTGTCCATTCTCAAGTTTGACTTAGTCTAGCAAGACTTCATACACAAATTTGACTGCTCACTGCCAACTCTCTGGTTTCTTCAGTGCCAGTTTCATTAATTCCATCAGTCACATCACCTTACACAGTTCCATTATGCTGCCATGGCAACTTTTACCATGCTGGCCACATCACTACTGTCTTAACCTCCTTCCTTTGTATTTCAACTATCCTGACTACTGTCCATGTTGTGCTGCCCTTTGCATGGTAGGTGTATTTTCCCTTTGCTCTTTTATCTTGTCCACTCATGTCTCCTTTTCCTTTTTGTTGTTCACCTCCTAACTTCATTGTTATTTTCTCCCTCTTTAATTTACTTGCCACTTTTTCAATCAATGCCATACCACACCCCTGCCACATTACCATGCTACCCTACCCTTGCCTTTGCATTGTTTGACCATGCATGGGCTGTGGTTTTGGGACCACAGTATATTTCCTTTCTCTTCCACTTTCCTTTTTGTAATGAGGATGCTTGTTATTGACTTATTATTAATATTTTAAAAAACAATTATTTAATATAGTACCTATATATATATATATAGTAAGGTTACAATTATGTAACATTAATAGTTTTACTTTGCACATCATAGGCAGACCCAATAGACAGGTTCTGACTTATGGCTTATGTATGCAAGGCTATGTAGTGTGAAGTGTTAGTGTTACATTTTTTCAAGTCAACTTGCATTGACTACTGCCTTCAGCAAACAAACAAACTTTTGCTGAAAAAGTTTTCAGCATCATTGCTACTATCATAACATTATTGTACAGCATTATAAAAAGAACAACCCAGGGACAGGAGTTGTTCAAGGAGGATGCAGTGGCTGGGGAAGATGCCAGGTGCTTGGCACATGAAGTACTGCCTAGTGCTCTAGGAGAAGGTACTCCAAGAGGAGTAACAGCAGATGCTATGTCATATATGTATGTGGGTCTGGATCAAGGCCTACTCCTGTAAAGGGAGGAATAGCAGGTCAAGGTATGACTGGCAAGGTGGGTCAGCCCCCCAAGGGCAGCATGACTAACACAGTGTGCTTCAACTGCAGCAAACAAGGGCACTATGCTTGTGAGTGCAGTGAGCCTCATAAAGAGGCTCCTTGGGTCCATCTGCAAGCAGCACATATGGCTGCGCTGTCAGATGATGGTGACCAGCAGAAGATAGTAGAAGATCCTGCAGTGGGCTCTGCTCCCAAGAATGAAGGAGAGACTCCAGGGTCTCCTCAAGAGGAGGAGTACATTGACTTCAAGATGTACAACAACAAGTATTATACTTGTGATAGTGATAGTGAAGGTGAGGGATTTTTGCCCTCACTGACTTTGATAATGGTGAGGATTGCGGTGTTGATCCTCTTCACCATGTGTTTATGTGCAAGGTGAAGGTGTTGGCAGACAAGTCTGCCATAGAGTGACCAAAATATTTAGTCACTGAAAAAGAGTGCCCGGTAACCTGGGTACAGGTTAACAGGCATAATGCATGGACATTATGGGACTATGGAAGCACTACATCAGGGCTCATGCCATCCTTTGCCCATGTAGCAGGAATATAAGTAGCTCTATTGGCTACTCTCATTACATTACAGCTGGGAATGATAGGTAGTTTGTTTCTTGTTAATTATGGTACAAAGGTGACCATAAATGTTCTAGTGGAATATTGAGATGTCTATATGGACCATTGCAAATTTTGACTGATATAATATGATTATTAGTATGCCCTTTATGAGAAACAATAGAGTCCTGTTAGACCTTGTAAATGATCAAGTGATCATTGATGGAGTTGCCACTCTAGCACAGAAGCTGGCATTGGAAAATATCAACAGGCAGCTGCAATGCTTTTGTACAACAGAAAAGCATTGCAACAAGAAGTCTCCATGACTCACAGTGTCTTGGGCTGCAGCCAGAGTGGAGGACATAGAGGACTGATGCAGTGCAGGCTGTACCTAGCCTGCCTGTTGACAGCCCAGTACTGTTAATAACAGAGGAAGAGTATGAGTATACTCTTCAAGAGGGAGGGAAGTGGGGCATGGAAGCATTGCAAACTCCAAAAGTCAAGACAAAACTGTAGTGAGAGTTGCCTAAATGGTGGGTATGGGATAAACCCATACAAAAGCCAAAGTGGGATTGGGTTATAGACCCAAGTATGCCCAGTGAGTGGAATCAAGTTATGGTAGACTTGATTAGGCAGACTTAGTGCAGTTGGCCTATAGGAAATAGTGAGCATTATAGGAATGCAACATCTGATGAGGTGTTGTAACCTGATGAGTTTCACTGGAACTCAGAAGGAAAGGTGGAATCTGTAACACAGCTTATAATACCAAATAAATCTGAAATTTGTCTGGCGGCTATGAATGAGAAGTATGGACAGACTATGCTGGGCATGAACTTGAAACACTAGCCATTTTAGAAGCTCTCCTCAAATGGGAAGTAAGCTACAAGATCCATGTAATCACAGATCATAAAGCGCTTGAGTTTTTCAAAACTCAACAGATGCTTACTGCACATCAGCAGTGCTAGATGAAATATCTGTCCAAGTTCAACTTTGACATAATATATGTCAGGGGGAGCTCAATAAGGTCATAGACTGCTTGTCATGCTACTATGAGAGTGATATGTCCAAGGATGTACACCATATTTATGAGTATGTTTGCACAGATGCACAGATAGACCCTGAGGGGGATGCTTTGCCCCCTCAATGGGTAGAAGAACTTGGTCATCAGATCAAGCAACTGTGATCATGTGCTGACCAGCATATAGTCCACCCTAAGCAAATGCATGATAGACCAGAGCCTCACAATTATGAGGCTCAAGTGCTGGAAGCTGGTCAAGAGGAGGACAGTAATCCTCCTCTAGGTGATGCTGAGGACAACAATGTGCAGCTAGGAGAAGCATTGGCCTCTCCAGACACATTATCATGTCCTTGTGGAGTTAAAGACACAAAATGGTGTTGTCAGTTGAGTGCAGAGTACAGTAAAGACACTCTGTTCTGCAAGATCCTTGAACAGTCAGAAGACTATAAAGCCTTTTGGGTGTCAAAGGATCTAATCTGGACAAGGAACTTAACTGGAATTGAGGCCAGCCAATATATGTTACCACAACAGGCTGTGGTAATGCAGTTAATTCCAATCGCAGGTCCACAAGCACCTGCACCCTTGATCAGTTCATGGACAAGTGGAAACAGGTACACACTTTCCTCCCATGATATGGAGGTAGATAAGGAGGTATCAGCACAGCCAATGACTGTTGAGATGTCTGAACCTTTGTGGGGGCAGACTTATATGAGGCTCATAGGTGACACCCCTAAGTCCAAAGGAAAGGAAAAGGCCTGAGAGCCTTCTTCCAATGTCAAAAGTGACAAGCAATTAGCTCATCTGCTACAGCATCTGCATGATGCAGGACTTCTAGAAGACATTGGCATCAATGTCCTCCAGGACCTGGTAGTGCAGGTTGCTTTCAATCAAGTTCTTAACAACAAACTTGAAATAGTTACAAGACAGCAAGATGAGGCCTGTAAGGACCTCTAGTGAGTAGTGAGGAGGAGTGGGAAAGCAGACAGCCTTCTCTGGAGAAGATATGCCACAGAAGGTCCATAGACAGGACCTTTCATTGACACCTGTTGAGAGGGCACCCATGTTGCCCTACTGTACATACACTTTTCCAAAGAAGTACCCTGAGTGTCCTGTAACAACAATGCATTGGGAGGCCAGTGATGACAAGTTCTTTGTCAAACAGCCCACTGAGGAGGGAAGCAATGATGATGGGTCAGATAAGGTAGACCCATCAAGAACTTATCAGAAAATTGAGCCTGATGATGACATGCAAATACATCAATTAAAAAAGTCTCACAACACTAAGGTCAAGCAATGCTTAGCACATGATGTGCAGAAGTCTGTGCAGGACTTCCAGCACTTGAACAACACCGTTCCCATCTATCTGCCAGATGGCTGGGATATTATTCACATCCAAGGATGCTGGGAGTGTCAGAACAATTTTAGGGGCATGTTGCACCTTAATTATTATTGGTCACCAATGACCAATGTGGTATATGTCAGCAAGGAACCAAAAATTGCTTGCTCTCATGAGATGCCTGGGATGGTTTACATATCCCATTCCTATTCCAAGCTATACTCTTGGGCACCTCATGCTATGCTCAGAAACCCAGAGCAACTGAGGTTGCTTGTTTGTGTGATATTGGAGGGCAGATCCTCCATACAGATGCAAGAGTGCATTCATGCAGCTCTCTTGCTATGGGAGTTCCATAGGATCTCCTTTTTTTCTCATGCAATGCATAAGAACCAGACAATGTGTTGTGTCCTTGAAATTGATGTGGAGGCTGTAGTAAACCGCCTCCTGAAGGATGATAGAAACTGGCTGCCTGAGCCTCTTCCCTCACACACATCCACCATGTTAGGATGCACAGACAATAACACATGTGGTGTGGGACTTGATCAAGTCCTCCTTGAACATCACTTTGAGATCAACCACTGAGCACAGTACTTACTGCACCATGGTCATCCAGGTTCCCAGAACTGTGTGTCTGGGATTGCTATTGATAGTTCTGGACAGGTACATTGAGGATATGTCTTTGGATACATTCTAGCATGCATGCTAGCCCCCACTAGAGCTAATGCCAGAGCTTCTTGCATGAGAGCATTTGCTCTCATTGCTGCTTGCCCACAGGTCTATGCAGAGGCTGTGGAAGACTACAACCATGAAAGTTTGATGGCCTGGAAGGCCATCAATAATTACACATTCCCATTATACAGGCCCTATGTGAAGCCTGCTCAAGCACAGAATTTGGAAGAAACAGAGGTATTACAGCACCTCATTGCTGATCATATTCCATGTATGTGGATGGACCATGCATATACCTATGGTATACACTATGTCAATTACCACTGGTCTGGCAGTGGCCTGTACATGGACATGTTCCTCTGTGTTGATGATGATTGTTTGGCACAATTGAAATGCTATGGCATTCCTAGAGTGCTTCCAGGATATGATGGGTGGTACTATTCCACCTCCAACAACCACAAATGCATGCACATTCTCATCCAATTGCTAGAAGCTTGTAGACTTGTGCCATTCATCAATCATGAGTGGCTGATTGATGAGTGGCTATGCTATGGTGAAGATGCCAGGTTCCATTACCTGGCTAACCAACTCAAGGCTGCAATGGATGTGGCTGTAATGCAACCACTGGTGGTAATGACCTTTAATGCAGTGAATCCTCTAGTAGGGCCTGATGTATCCTTACTTGTGTCTGATCCTGAGCAGGAGTTCAAACAACAGAACTCCCCTGATGACTCATCATTGTCTAACAACATGTCTTCATAGGAAGGCTCACTTGCTCCTCCCACATTCCCTGCTCTGGATAGCACTGCCACATCCAGAACAGTATTACCTGCTCCACCTGGCAATACAGTGCCCAGTGAGACCCTGGGCCTCCAAACTTGTGGCCCCAGCTTTAGTTCCCACTATTGCTGGTGCCTCCACCACTATGGCCAATGCTGTGGTGGAAAGGTGGGACAAAATGGCTACTGATCCAGGGGATATTGAGGAGCCAATGCATGGTAAGGGAATCTAGATTCCCTCTGGGTCATCCTATGTCAATCACTTCTCATGATTGGCCTATGAAAGCAGTGTGAAGACAGCAGCACATTACTTAGGGTGCAACCAAAATCAATCTTTGCACAGTGGACCAGTAGTCTACAAACATGCTGATGAAGCAGTATGAAAGGAAGTGGCATGGGAGGCAATAGCACCCCTCAAGGCCACAAGCCATTGCACCTGCAGTAGTCAGAGTATAACAAAGTACTTTGCATAACTGTGCTGGGTTGAAGCCAACTCCTGTAAAGGGAGGGCTAGCAGGTAAATGGATGACTGGCAAGGGAGGTCAGCTACCCAAGAATAGCACAACTAACCCAGCATGCTTTAATTGTGGCAAGTGGGGGTATTATGCCTGTGATTGCAGTGAGCCTCATAAGGAGGCTCCTTGGGTCCATCTGCAAGCAGCACATACAGTCATGCTGTTGGACAATGTTGAGCAGCATGAGCTAGCAGAAGATTCTGCAGTGGGCTCTGATCCTGAGGATCAAGAAGAGACCCCTAGCAGGAAGAGTATGTCAACTTCAAGATGTACAAAAATGAGTACTATACTTAAGATAGTGGTAGTGATGGTGAGGGATTATTTGTCCTCACTGACTTTGATGCTGGGGACAACAAAGTCCAGTTGGACTTTGCAAATGATCAAGTGATCATTGATAGAGTTGCCACTTCAGTGCAGAAGCTGGCACTGGACAATACTAACAGGCATCTGCAATGCTTCCATACAATGGAAAAGAATTGCAATTAGAGGCCTCTGTGACTGGTGGGGCCTTAGGCTGCAGCTAGAGTGGAGGATGTAGAGGACTCCAATGTGATGCAGGCTGGACCTAGCCTGCCTGTAGATAGCCCTGTGTTGTTAATGATAGAGGAATAGTATGAGCATACTCTTTAAGGTGGAGGGATGTAGGGCATGAAAGCACTGCAAACTCTGCAAGTCAAGATGGAGCAGCAGAGGAAGCCATCTAAACAACAGGTATGGAATAAACCCATACAAAAGCCAAAGTGGGATTGGGTTGTAGGCCCAAGAATGCCCAGAGAGTGGAATCAAGTCATGATAGACTTGATTAGGCAGACTGAGTATAGTTGGCATACAGGAAATAGTGAGTGTTATAGGAATGCAACATCTGATGAGGTGTCAGAACCCAATGAGTTTTGACAGAATGCTACAGAGACAGGTCTAACTTTCTTTGCTTAAGGACAAGGCATGTTGCTGCATCACTTGAGTGCCTAGGTGAACTGTTTCACTTTATTATACTCTTGCTCATGCAACAGCTGGATATGGCCTAGTAGTCCTACTAGAACTACTTACATCAATGAGTCTTGTAACATAGTCATTCATGGAGGGACATGCCAACCTGCTCATATCAATTGTTGTCTGAGCTCTTTCATTTTGGGATCTTTTTCCCAACTTACTCCCTCATCTTTTGCATACCCTTTACTCTTCTGCACCACCAAATACCTTGGCAGCAAGGGCATTTGGGTTTGTGCCAAGAAATGAGGCACATATCTGTCATACTTGCCCTGCCATGGAGGCAGCTCTTGCAGCTCAAAGGAAAATGGTCTTCATGGTAGGTGGAGTCTACCAAGGAGATGGAACCCAAGCAATGAAGATGGCTTGTTTTGTAAGGCGGCAAACCACCACGAGGATGGCATTGAAGCCATCGGAGTCAGGGAGTTTGACGATGTGGTCCAGGGAGATTGATGACCAGGAGCGGTGGCCGACAGGGAGGGGTTTGAGGAGGCCATGGGACCTTGGCCTGGAGGCAGGATTTGCAGGCCCAAATGTACTGGGTGACATCTTGCTTGAGTCCAGGCCAAAAATAAGTCCAGGAGATGAGCTGAACAGTCTTACGGATTCCTGGGTGTCCCTGCAGCTTATGGTTGTGATGTTGTCAGAGGATGTTGAGGTGTATCTTTTTGTGGTCTGGGGCATAGATTAGACTGTCCTGGAGGAGGAGGGAGTTGTCAGGGGATATGGTGAAGGCTGACTGGGTTGGCGGGGCACCTTCTGGAGTGTTCCAGGAGTCGTGCTGGGTGAAGAAGGGGTCCAGGGGTGCATTGCGGATTTTGTGTAGGATTCCTTCTTTGTTCATAATCAGCACGGCGTGAAGGTGTTTGGGGGGGATTACGACTCGGTGGTTAAAGGAGTTTTGCTCCACCTGGAATGACTTCTTTGGGTAGACATCTGGTCATTGGGTGAGGGCGTCGGGTTTGGCTCCGAGGCGGCCAGGGCAGTAGTGAATGGTGAAGTCATACTCTGAGAGAGTCTCTGACCAGTGGGCTTGGCGGCGGCTGAGCTGTTTTGTGGTCATGAAGTACTGGAGGTTGTTGTGATCGGAGTAGACTTGGATGTGGTGGGGTGCTCCTTTGAGGTAGGCCCACCATTGCTTGAAGGCTTCGACTATGGCAAGCAGTTCCTTGTTGTAGATGTCGTAGTTGAGCACCGCTGGGATCATTGAGCGCGTGTAGAAGGCGATGGGGCAGAGCTCGCTGCTGCCAGGGTCCATCTGCAAGAGGATGCTGGCAATGGCATAGTTGGAAGCGTCACATTCCAAGACAATGGGGAGGGAGGGGTTGTAGTGCCAGAGGATCGGGGCAAAGGTGAAGACAGATTTGAGGAGTTTGAATACACTCTAGCACTTGCTGTCCCAATTCCACGGGGTGTCCTTCCGGGTGAGCCGGCTGAGGGGTTTTGTGATGCCAGAGTAGTTGTCTATGAACCAGTGGTAGAAATTAGCGAAACCAAGGAAGGACTGTACCTCTTTAACATTCTGGGGTGGCGGCTAGTCAAGGATGGCCTGGATCTTGACCAGGTACATGCGCACACCGTCCAGGGAGACTATCACACCAAGATACTCCACCTCCGTAATGTGGGAGGCACACTTCTCCAGCTTGGCATGAAGGTGATACTCCTGGAGGCATTCCAGGACTTGGTGCACATGCTTCTGGTGGTTGTCAAGGGAGTCTGAGTAGATGAGGATATTGTCGAGGTACACGATCACAAAGACATTGCTCATGTTGTGGAAGATGTCATTCATGAAGTACTGGAAGGTAGCGGGGGAGCTGGTCACTCCGAAGGGCATGACAAGATATTCAAAGAGTCCGTAGCAGGTGCGGAAGGCAGTTTTCCATTCGTGTCCTGGAGCTATGCACACATTGTTATAACCGGATTGGAGGTCTATTTTGGTGTAGATTTTGGCACTGCGGAGACGATCGACCAGATCACCGATGAGGGGGAGGGGGTACCGGTTCTTTTTAGTGACTTTATTGAGTCCCTGGTAGTCAACGCAGAGTTGGAGGGAGCCGTCCTTCTTCTTTGCGAATAGCCTGGATGCTCCGGCAGTGGAGTTTGAGGGTCAGATGAATCCCTTGCCAAGCATTTTGTTGAGGTAGTCCTTGAGTGCGCGGAGCTCCACCTCAGACATACTGTAGACCTTGCCAAATGGGGGTGAGGTACCCTCTTTGAGGTTGATTGTATGGTTGTATGATTGATGGGGGGGAAGTTCCTTGGCACTCCCTTCAGAGAAGACATCAGCAAACTCGTGATACTCGGGGGGGACTACTTTGTGTAAGATTTGTTCCTCCGTTTTGGGTTTGGCAGGGGTGTCCTCAGCATAGAGGTGCTCTTTGGGGAGCACGGGAGATATATGGAGTTGGAAAACAGGGGTGCCGTCCTGCAGGATGCGCGCAAAGGGTTCCAGGCCTATGATTTTGATCTCCAGGTTGGTGGGGCCAAGGAGTTGCTTGGGCATTGATGTGCTGACTTGCCGCCTAGCTGCCATGCTGGAAACAACCAACAAGACCAGCTAGATAGGGATAGCTAGCAAGTAATAGCATTACGTGTGTGTGACAGGAGTCTAGCAAAGTCCCAGAAACTCGGTAAGGAGTTGTGAGGTCGGAGTTGGTAAGGAAGAGTGAGAGAGCGGTAAGAGATAATGGTGCCGCTGTTAGTGTCGCTACCAAATTGCAGCGGGTTGAGATATCTGCAAAGACCCAGAAGGTCGTTAAGGAATTTAAGGAGAGTTAACAGAAATATATGAGTCGCTAGCCGTAAGCGCTAACGTTAATGAAGGTGAACCGAGGGCACCCGTATGGTGTTTAACGAAGGCAAAGCAAGGGCACCCGTATGGTGCTTAACGAAGGCAAAGTGAGGGCACCCGTATCGTGCGTAATGAAGGCGACAAGCACTAAGTTCAACAATACTGTCGAGCTGAGTGCAGAGAGCAAAGGAGACTGGACTGGGTAAACCCAAATCAGCCATTAAGGAAGCGAGAGCGTGAACGAGATCTTAAGTGTAGTCTGAAACGGGGACTAGACTCTGGTACAATTTGATGATGTTTAGCTACTGACAGGGCAGTATTTATAGGTACATAAGGTGATAAAAGGGGAAACCAGTAAGAGATAGTAAGCGTAGCAGTCGCATGTGATAATGCATGGTCAGGGGCCGCTATTGAATAGGAAAATTGTAAGTAATATGATAAAAATTGTAAGTAGATTGAGAAAGAAAAAATAATAAATGAAAATTATTTTGCGATCAATTGTTGGCCGCCAGTCGGGGGCCATGGAGAGGGGGCTGGATTGTCAAAGGTTGGCCAGGTTGTTAAGGGAAAGGTCGGTAACGGTCAGTGTTGTTAGCAGTCGGTCAGTAGTGGTCACGTGCTTGAGGTCACATGCTTGGTTCGACTTGTCGGTGTTGGGCAGCCAGCGCTGACTGGGTCGTATCATCTCCCCTTGACTGAAAAACTAACTGTCCCCAGTCAAGGGAAAATTGCCAAAGTCCCGTGATCATTAATCGTGGTCCGTGCGGGGGGTCTTGGTCCATGCGCCATACTGTAAAACCATAAATAAATTCCAGCGACTCTTTGGACTTCATCATCTCAATCTTCTTCTATCATGTCGGCTCCTACTTTCTTCAACTACTCTATGACCTTCGCACGATTTGTGGTGGCCCAAGATTTTCTGGAAAAGGCGCCCAAGGTCCTCAGAATGGGGCACATGTTCTTCCTACAAATCTGCAGGTGGCGGCTACGTTGATGTTATTAACATACCTGCATTGGTTTGAGTTGGCCGGCGGGAGTATCACGTGGCCCAAACAGGAGGCGGTTGGAGAGGAGTGCCAGGCCCTGTATGCCCAATACTGGGGGGAGGCCTGGATGAGGCCCTTTGACCAGCATTTTGTAAGTCTTTCCATTTGTTAACGTCTTTGTTGGTAGGCTAACACTTGCATTAAGGGTGAGTGGCCAGCGGGAGAGTTGGAGGTCGAGGAAGAGGGAGAGCCGATGACAGTAAGTATCACAGTGTTGCTAGGGACTTAGCGACGTTGTTAAGGTATTCTTAGCTGTTTGACAAACTTTCTTTTGACGAGAAATTCTTCTTTCAGCACCCTCCTAAGGATCCGCTGGCGTCAGCCAGTACGAGGACAGGGGTGAGGGGTCAAGCCGGCAGGGCAGAGCTGCCGGTAGCGCTGGAGCGGAGTTGCCAGCATTGCCGCAGACTCCAAAGACTCCCAGGCCAGTAACTGAGGCAAAGACAAGGACAATGACGGTTCTGAAGGTAAGTTTCTTGTTTGTTACGGCTGGTAAGATTTTAACGGTTGATGCTTGCAGTGGTCGCTGAAGGGCAAAGAGCGCGCGGGAGGGGATGATGACAATGACAAGGAGCCGGTAAGGAATGCATTTGGCATTAGAACCATTAAGCATTAACGACTTTGTTAGACTCCAACAAAAAGCAAGGGCAAGAAGGCAGCAGATAGCGACAATGAGAGTGAGGAGGAGGTGGTGGTTCCCGAGTCGTTTAACAACCGGGAACTGAAGAGATTGCTACGTGGGCGCTTGCCCTCAACAGTTCTGGATATGGGGGCCGGTGCGGGGGAACGAGTTGGACAAAAGGAGAGGAAGCTAGCGGCGCCGGCTGCTAGGACCACCGTTCATGAGAGGGTGGGAGCGGTAAGTGCTTTTGTTCCTTTTGGTTGTCTTTTCGACTAAACAGCTCTGTTGGTAGTGCGATGGCTGCTGGGCCCTTAACGACCTGGAGGGCTGCTGGTACCTGACCAGCAACTTACCTTGCTACCGCTGTAACGAGGTTAGCAAAGGTTTCTCAGTATGGGGGAGGTTGTTACAGGGTCGCCGCGGGGGTTATGAGGGGAAGAAGGCAGAGGGGGCCACTTTGGTATGGGCGGCAAGAAAGTACTTGGAAGGGCAGCGGGAGATAGCGGCGGGCAGCGGGGAGCCCGCCATTAAGAAGGCCACCCCCCTCCTGCCAACGAGGCAGGAGGGGATGGTAGCAGAGGGAACCAGCAAGGAGAAGGGGCCGGTAAGGACTGTTGGTGTAAAGAGCTGATCCGTGGTGGAGTTGAGCGAGGACGAGGAGGTCCCGACTCCTTCAAAGGGGTCCAAGCGGCGCCAGATAGAGTCGGGTGACAAGGGAGTGGCCCAAGGGTTGCAAGCGGCAACCCCTGCAGAGGAGAGGGCGGCAGTGGCGAAGGCCATTTAGCAGAGCTTGGGTGGCAGCGGAGTGCCCAAGGAGACAGGACCAGTAGCAGGTCCCAGTGGGAGCCGGTAAGTGGCTGACTTGCTAGACTTTGCAGCTTTTGCTAATGGTTGGTTTGTTACTGCCAGGCCAGTAGAGATGGAGACGCCTGAGGTGGAGATGGGAGATGAAACGGGCCAGGAGAACATGAGGAAGTTGGTAAGTGACTTCTTCTTAGCAACGGTTTGTTAGCGCTAACGGCTTTTCTCAGCCATCAGACTTTGGCACTCCTCCTCGACTGACCGTCGAGGAGGAGGAGATCCAGTGGTTGGGCGAGGACTTACCAGTCCCGCTCCCCTTCAATCCTTGGGGTGACTTGGAGTGGTACCGGTCGAGGGCAGCCAAGATCTATTGGCTAATGGGGAGGGAGCTGGTGGTGGCGGAGAACGACCTGCGGGCGGCACGGGCTCGGTTTAGTTTGTTGATGTGGGCATGGGGCGCCCTTTTACGGTATCAGGATGACTGCGACGCCTTTATTGCGTGGCAGTCAGAGGTGGGGGTGACAGAGGAATATTGGGGAGAATTGGGTGATCCGCCAATCCCAACCGACGACGACTTCACCTCCAGTAGCTCCTAAAAGACGAACTTTATCTTAGTTTTGGTAACATTCTTGTCGCAGACTGACCCCCTTAAGGGGTCTTTTTAAATAAACAATTTCTTGGTCTAAATTGACCAGTAAGATAGCGGTCTGAAAAAGGTGAAACAAATAGCAAAAGATTGAAGCGAAAGGGGAATAAACGGTTTGAAAAAGATAAATGCTCAGTAGATCATCATGGCGCTTGCACAATGTTGCTTAACGACTGTGTCTTAACAAAAGGCGAATGGGGAGCAGTGGTGACAAGTTAGAAAGAATAAAAGTAAAGGGCTTAACGGTAGGCGTGTATGTCGGAAAGTGTATGTAGAAAGAAAGTCTATGGTGAATAGAAACAGAGTAAGTAAAGATGAAAAGGGCAACGAAACAATAGAAATAAGGGCTTATCGAGAGCTGTTAAGGATTTTGGGATTTTAACGGTGAGTGGGGTGGATAGGTGTAAACGGTGTTATCTAGTTTTCTTCGACGGTATTGTTCACTGATTTGTCATGATTAAGGGTGTCTTCATCATTGAGTAAGTCGGTTTCTTCTAACATTCTTAAACAGTTGGTATTGATGTCGAAGGCATTGGTAGGGAGAGGGATGTGTTCGCAGGCAAAATAAGGCAAAATAAGGAAATAAATGAAAGGCGGCTACCAGTCGGTGGAGTACTGATCCATCCAGTTTGCAGAGAATGTAAGCGCCTCCTCGGTTACGTGATATTACCACTAGCGGTCCTAAGTATTGGGGTTGCATCTTCTTGTTATGGGTGACTTCAATTGCACGTATTCCTCATCAATACTAGGTCTCCTTGCTTGAAGTCGTAGTCTTGTATCATAGCGGCATGTTCTTGTCCGAAACGGAGAGCTGCTAGCTGGTGGGTGGTAAGGACTGTATCGTGTAAACGGTTGAGATCGGCTTGTCAGCATTGGAGGTCGATAGCGCGTCAAGCGATGAGGTTGGTAGTTGTTAACAAGGAATCGGGAGGTGGCTGGAGGTAGGTCACTTCTATGATGTCGGTAGGGAATAGGGGATGTGTACTGGTAGCGGCATAGTAAGGGGAACAACCCATGCAGCGGCAGATGGTAACGTGTTCTGACCAGAAGACAGAGTAAGCGGCTGAGCTCCACTTGGACTGGTCTCCATTAACAGCTTTGAAGAGGGCTTGTCTAACGTCAAAGTGAGGTTGTTCGGCAATACCGTTAGCGCATTTGTTGTAGCCGGATATGTGAATGTGGTTTATGTGGTACTTCTTGGCGAGGTAAGCGACGGCTTTAATGATCGGGGGACCGTTATCGGTAACAATTTTGTTAAGGGCGCCCCAGTGGCAGATGATGTCCTCGAAGAGCCACTTGGCGATAGCGTCGGTATTTTCGCGAGTGAGCATGCGGAATTTGGGGTAGTGGATTAGCGAACAGCATCCTTGGATGATATATTTGAACTTGTTTGAAGGCGGCATGAACATGGTGTCAATGTAGATTTTGCTGAAGAGAGTGGCAGGGGTAGCGATGGTAGGTGGTATGAGGACTTTGGTTGTTTGGTGGACTTGGCAGATGTGGCACGAGCAAATGTACCAAACGATATCGGCCACTACCTGTGGCCACCAAAAGCGTTCCAGCAGGGTGGCTCTCATAGCAAACAGACCGTGATGTCCAAGGTCGTCGTGCATAGCGTGCAAGATGCGAAGTCGTGAGTCAGTTGCTATGAAGAGCTTGTGCTCACCGTTACAATTGCGTCGCCAAAGCTTGCCATTAGTGAGGAAGAAGCCACTCGCATAGCGAAGGAAGGTAGCGAGGGCCTTGTTGTTAAGGCCTGGCAGTCGCTTGAAGTCGGTAAGCCACTGCTTGACCGCTATGAAGAGCTTGTGCTCACCGTTACGATTGCATCGCCAAAGCTTGCCGTTAGTGAGCAACGCATAGCGAAGGAAGGTAGCGAGGGCCTTGTTGTTAAGGCCTGGCGGTCGCTTGAAGTCGGTAAGCCACTGCTTGATGAGTTGAACTCTTTCGTTGCTGGCAAGAGCTTTGGGGGAGCAAGGGACGTTGTCATAATAAAGGGGATCAGTAACAGGTGGAATCAAAACTTCAGTAGGAGGAATGGTGTCGTTAACAAATGTCGCTAGAGTCGGAAGGTAGTGGGCGAATGGGGGTAAACGAGGGGCAGTAGAGGCTGAGCGGGCGAGGGCAGTTGGTAACTGAACATGGTGCATAAATCCATGCATATGATTGACCCAGTCTTTGAAGATGTCATTGTTGGTATTGTCTAGGGGGGGGGTCGGTAGGCTGTAACGGTCATCACAAAAGTCCGTCGGGTCCATGGAAGGTTCCTTTAACATGTACGAGCTTGAAGTGGAACATAAGGATGGCCATGATCCAGGGGTTCATGCTAGCTGAAGGCTGAATGTCAGGGTTCTGTAGCATACCTTTTGTAAGGGGACAACCCCTAGAGACCATCCTTTCCTTTTCCTATTATTTTTCCCCTTCCTTTTCCCTTCTGTTTCCCTCTAGATACTATCTGTACATATTGTGTCCGCATTTCTGATCACCTGACCTTGCTCTCAAGGTCATCTGATCCCTTCCTGGTCATCTGACTTCTCCAGACCACCTGACATTGCCAGAGTCACCTGATGGTCATTACCAATCCATTCTCTGGCAATGTCCGAGTTTTTATCTTTTTATTCCCACAGTATTTTTCCAGTGGCTTCTGTGTATTATATAGTTGATTCCCACGCTTCTGGGGCCCCAGAAGCGTCCACAGCCTGGCATAGGGATTCCTCAGACTTATTCTCTTTGGATATCCCTCTGCCAGGTGAGTAGCTAGCTCCTGTACACTGTAGCCACTTGCTAATACATCTTTGGATATCCCTCTGCCAGCTGTGTGACTTCCACAGCTCTCTGAGGTCGCCCTTACAGAGACTAAACTACTGGGTTAATAATGGTAACTCCTGATTTAAGATGGTACATACCTCAGTCAGTGTATAAATGACTGAGGTATGTTATTCCCGATTCCAAAGCTACAACCACTGACTGTACAGTTTTCCGATCACTCCATTGTGACACATTCTTCACGTGGTGATCACGTCTCGCTAACACATGCCACAATCTCCCTCCAACAGATAGGAAGGTCCAGAATATGAAAGCATTGAGATTGGGCAAATACAGGAAGAGGGTAACCATAGGAATGAGGTGGAATAGTCTGGATCAGGAAGAAAGAATTTTAGGATTGATTCTAACTAGAGGAAAGACCCATGGGGGAAAGATAACTGAAAGAGGAAATACTGTTGCCACAAGAATAAATGGAATGGATGAATGATGATCAAGGAAGGATCAGAAACATAGGGAACAAAGAAGGAAGGCTTAGGAAGAGCTGGGGAAAGCTCTGAGTTCAGGAGAGTACTTGGTATATCAGAACATATGAACTATCAAGTACTCTACAAGACAGAAGGAAAAGGACTGGCTCAGAAAAGTCTGGACATCGGACCACAAGGAAATATGAATGTTAGGAAGGAAGGCATCGGATGAATTTGTTCCTAGCATGTTCCAAACAGCTGGGACAGGTACATTCATAGCCTTCCTTGAACATGAATGTTTTTCCTGGAAGTGAAAGAACTCTGGAATATGGTGACACTAGGACTTGCCAGACAAGGCCCAGAAACATCAGAACTCATAAAATATGAAGGAAAAGGTTGAAGGGACAGAATAACAGGTCCTGGGCAGTAGCAGACAGTAGGAGGACTGGTGTTATGTTCATTCCTCCAGAACATGAATGTTTCATGGAAATAGCAAAACTCCAGAAATACTTCATGAGTCTGTCATGTTCTATGCAGGAAGGGGTTATCAATTAACTTATTGGTAATGGAGCCTGGTGGATGGATGGAAAATAGGCAATGTTTCAAGGGAATTCAGTGGGAAAGGGAATACAATAATCTACTTATAGAATTCTCAAGTAACATGGAAATATGGTCTGTGCACCCAAGAGAACAGTATGAATAGAGTAGGAATGGACTAGAATAGATAAGCAATTAGTGAATAAAGGCTTGGTGGTTCCCAGGGAGTGAATAACTTAGGCTGGATTTCATTGAGAAACTTGTACTTTAGTTTTTGGACTTATACTCAAGAAACTACTACATACTTCAATACAAAACTTGTCTCATTAGAATGGTTTAGCATGATTGAATTGCCCAGCCCCAGAACTACAGTATTCAGCTTTGCCAAGTACTACATCTGGAGCCCACTGCAAGGGGGCTGTCAGGTTCAATTTAACTACATTGAAATGTTCCTGTTGTAAGACTTTGTTTACAGAGGCTTGCAGCACTCAATAAATCAATATATTGTTTGCACCAACTGGGTCATCACCTGGAAGGCTTGAAACAACACAACCAAGAAAACCCACTGTGTTCAAGGCAACTAGAACACATGATAAAACTACAACTACCAACATACCAGTCATTGATGACCCAGAACAATTGCTCTGTAGATGTCAAAGACTACCAACACAAAGCACAACCCAACCAATCAACAACATGCCAGCTGAGCCTGTCAGCCAAAAGCTGTTGTTGTCAACAAGCAGGGATGTGCTGAAGTTTGTCCATATGCAGCCTACAGAGGTATGACAATTCCTTCAAAAGATGGGAAGTCTCTTCAAAGTGGTGGGGATAAATGATGACAAGGAACATAAGGAGCAAGTAATGAAGTATGTGGATGTGGAAGCAGATAGTGAGTGGAGGGGATTAGACAGCTTCAGTGATGAGTCAACATGGGAGGTGTTTGTTAACGATGTGCAGGACACTTACCCAGAAGCAATCTCCAACACAGGGAGCATTGCTGTTCTGGATAAAATCTGTCATCAACATGCAATATTAAAGCAGAATGATGTGGAGGAGATCCATGCATTGATTAGAAAGTTCAGAGTGGAGGCTAAGAAGCTGAAGGACATATTAGGCAATGGAGCCTTAGTAGAAAAATTTACTAAGTGTTTTATGCCAATGTTCTGAGAACTTATCATTGAATCTGTCTGTTTGTCCAGCCATTTGGC
>QGOB01000824.1:0-21058 GCA_003313055.1 Termitomyces sp. MG145
GCGCCTTGCTGCGATGCTTCCCAATGCCACACGCTATCCTTCATGGTGAGGTCAAATAGAGGACGCGCACGGTGAGAGAAGTCTTGAATGAACCACCAATAGAAGTTGGTGAATCCTAAAAAGGCTTGCACCTCCTTCTTGTTCCTTGGTCTAGGCCATTCCGCTATGCCAGCTACCTTTTCAGGGTCCATCTCTGCTGTTCCATGTGATATGATCAGGCCAAGATATTCGACCTTAGTCTGTTCAAATTTGCACTTCTCTGGCTTGAGGTAGAGCTGGTGTTGGCGAAGACCTTCCAGGACGAGACGTGTGATACGACGATGCTCCTCAAGTGTCTTGGTGTAGATGAGAATGTTGTCGAGATACACGCAAACAACTCCTTCTGCAATGAGATCATGGAAGATGTCATTCATCATCGTCTGGAAGGTGGCAGGGCTGTTGGTCAAACCAAAGAACATTACCAGGGGTTCGAAGAGTCCACGATTGGTCTGGAATGCTGCCTTCCACTCATCACCTTCTTTGATGCGCACATTGTTGTAGCCCCAGCGGACATCCAACTTAGTGAAGTAACGTGTGCCTCGGAGATTGTTAATAAGCTCGGAGATGAGTGGCAGTGGGTAGCGATTCTTGACCGTCATCGCATTCAGGATACAATAATCCTGGACCAGACGTAGAGACCCATTCTTCTTCTTGATGAAGAAGACTGGGGAGGCCATGGGTGACTTCGAGGGGCAGATCTGCCCGGAGTCGAGGTTCTCCTGTAGGAAGGTGTCTAACTCGTCCTGCTCTCGAGGGGCTAGCGGGTAGACCTTGCAGCTAGAGGGTTCAGCCTCTGGGAGAAGCTCAATTGCATGGTCCCATTGCTTACGCCCTGGGAGCGAGTCGAAGGATGCCTTGGAAACACGTCCTCAAAGTTGTGCAGGTGAAGGAGGATAATGCTACCCGATGACTTGGGCTGAGAATTGGCTGCAAATGCCTGGGCCAACTGCTGAGAGGTGGTCTGGCTGGCCCAGATCTCAGCTTTGGTTGGAGGCGGTCTCAATGTGGTAGCATATATCCGGTCACCTACTTCAATAGCCTTGTCCAGAGACTCGGGGTCAGGAGCGCTGGCAAATTCACCCTCTCTTCCATCTTCCAACTGGGATCCACATCCTACACCTCGGACATCCTCATAGAGGGCCTCTCTACAAGGGAATGCCAGAGGGGGAGGGTCCAGAAGGTCAATATCAGAGGAGGGAAAGTGCCCCGCATGGCAAATGCGGATAGCAGCACGCTCCCAGACCTTAGTTCGGCGCTCAGCTTGTGCTTCTTCTGAACAGGTGGAGCAGTGCCAACATCGGCTCATCATCACCTCTCCCTTGGACCAATCAATCTTGGGGTTGTGCTCACAAAGCCAAGTGAACCCCAGGATCATGTCCTGCTTTCCCAAACTCGTGACCGCAAAGACAGCATGTTCAGCATGTGCACGATAGCGTAGCACTAGGTCTACGACAAAGCAGATAGACCCAGCTTTGTTATGAGTGCCATCTATGTTGTACACGGGAATGGGATGAGTGAGAGGTCGAGTGGTGAGACCGTGTTGCTCCACATATGCCGCGTTGATGAACATTCCCATGGCTCCACTGTCAAGTAGGGCAGAGACAGTGCCAGACAGTAAGACAACTTTGCCTTTGTGATTCCAATGGATCTTGCCTTGACCAATAAAGTTTTCCAGCTTAACACAATTGCCTTGTACCATGGTATGACCAGTTTTGCTGCAGAAGTGGCAGCTGTCACTAGGGGGTCGAGAGGTGCAGGACTGAGAACTGTTACTAGCAGTCAATGTGGCCATCTTTTCCTCTATGCAAGCCAAGGCATTAATGATAGTGGCGGCGGCAATGTTGAGAGGTTCCTTTTTAATGATGGTAGTTGGTATGGGGGCGGCAGTGATAACGGTGGGGGTTTTAGCATTAGCGGTTGTCAGCTTTTTTGAGGTCGTGGCGGTGTTGGTACCCTTTAGAACCCATTTAGCAGCTTCAAAGACTTGGTCTACCTCTTAGGGATCCTCCAGGTGATGATCAGGAAGGGTGATTTCTAGATGGCGGACGAGTTTGGACCATAACAAAGTCGGTATGCCTTGCTAGAATAAATGGTGTTCCTCATTTTGGTAGATTTTGCCTTTAGCCAGAAGCCAATGCGCCAGGCGCTGGAAGTCCCTATAGTAATCCAAGAAGTGTCTGAGAGTAGTGATACTGGCAGAGAAGGTCTGGTTAACAAGTCGCTTGAGGTCTTGGAGAGTGTAATGGGCAGATTCCTCAGCTCCAGGGTATAAACAAAATACTGCTATCTTCCACTCGGTGTATGTATGGTCGCTAAACTCTGGCAAGCCAAGCCAGGTCTCCATGGTATCATACAATACATACCAAGTGGCATATTCCTTTTTCTGGTTATCGTTGTTAACGGTGCAGTCCACTAAGAGATATTTGAGTTTGCAGAAGTACTGGGCAAGCTCTCATGGGCAACTCTCGTCCCATTTGGGTGTGGTAGAGTTGTTGCAGGGTGACATATGTCGGGAAAGGCGTGTGTTACCCATGGCAGTAGAGCTAACGGGTGTCAGTAAGGGTGAGGTGGATTGGACTGGGGGGTAGGGATTGGGAGATAATGGTGGTAGCGGTGCATCAAGGAAGTTGTTGATGTGATGGCCTGGGAAGTTCTCTAGGAGTTCTTTAACGTTGAGAAGTTCCCTAGCAGTAGCAAGTTCCTCTTTGAGGTTACAAGGCAGTGTCGTTAAAGGTGTTAATGGCAAAGGAGGGGGAATGTCTAAAGGAATAAGGGGGAGCGAGGATTTGGTAACGAGACATAAGCATTTTTTTAGCCTGGAGGCAAGTTTCTGGTGGAATTTTGCTATAGAACCCCTTGCAGTGGGCTCCAAAATGATGCGCTGTCTTGCCGCCTAGCTGCTGTGCAGGAAACAACCAACAAGACTAGCTAGATAGGATAGCTAGCAAGTAGTAGCATTACGTGTGTATGAGAGGAGTCAAGCAAAGTCCCAGAAACCCGGTAAGGAGTTGTGAGGTCAGAGTCGGTAAGGAAGTGGGAGAGGATGGTAAGAAGAGACGGTATGACTGTTAGTATTGCTACCAAGTCGCAGCAGTGAGGGATCTGTGAGATTAAGATCCAGAAGGTCATTAAGAAGTAAAGGTGGAGTTAACAGAAATATACGAGTTGCTAGCCGTAGGTGCTAGCGTTTAACAAAGGCTTGACTAGGGCACCCATATGGTGCTTAACAAAGGCTTAACAAGGGTGCCCATATGGCACTTAGCGAGGGCGATGAGTGCTAAGTTTAACAATACCATTAAGCTGAGCAAACAAAAGGAGACTGGACTGGGTAAACCCAAATCAGCTGGTAGAGAAGCAAGAGCAGAAAGAGATCTGAAGCATAGTCTGAAACAGCGACTAGACTCTGGTATGATTTGATGATGTTTAGCTGCTGACAGGGCAGTATTTATAGGTATGTATTGTAGCAAAAGGGGAAACCGGTAAGAGATAGTAAGCGTAGCGGTCACATGTGATAGTGCATGTCAGGGGCCGCTATTGAATAGGAAAATTGTAAGTAATATGAAAAAATTGTAAGTAGATTGAGAAAGAAAATTCAAGAAAATTGTAAGTGAAAATTATAAGTGAAAATAAATTTACAGTCGTTGGGTCATTGGTAACATGGTTACAATTGATCATTGGCCACTGGTTGGGGGCTGCAAAGGGGGCTGGATTTGTCCAAGGTCAGCTCAGTTGTTGTGATGATTGTCAGTAACGGTCGGTGTTAGTGGTTGGTCAGTAGCGGTCATGTGCCAGTGTCATATGCTTTGTTTCATTTGTTGGT
Source organism: Termitomyces sp. MG145 (assembly GCA_003313055.1). Classification (NCBI taxonomy): domain Eukaryota; kingdom Fungi; phylum Basidiomycota; class Agaricomycetes; order Agaricales; family Lyophyllaceae; genus Termitomyces; species Termitomyces sp. MG145. Next base: position 3,860 of record QGOB01000824.1, read on the forward strand.
GTTGGGCAGCCAGTGCTGACTGGGTCATATCAGCAGTGTCCAGGAAGGCCACAACAGTGGCAGGCATTCTTGTTATGAGGATTGAGCCACTCATACTCTTGGTGCCCTCATCATCATCCTTTGAGTTTTTTTCTTTCCTCCTCTTTTTCCTTTGCCCTACCATACATTGCCCTAACCTCATCTGCTACATCAGGATTGAGCACAGTCTGTGTGTCTTCCTGATCAGTGAGCATCTTCTTGACAGTGGCAAGCAAAGGTTCCTCTGACTAAGTGGTGAGAAGAGTGCAAACAATGGAGAAGTCAGGATGGATATGCATAAGAATGGAGTCAATGACATCAATGAGAGGAGCATGGCCAAGCACAGTGAGGGCATTGTGAGCAGAGATGACATCTTGAATGTACACTGAGACTGGTTTTTTGATATTGTGGATCAGATTATATAGGTGCTTCTTGAGCTCAAAGTGCTTTGCATGGCTGTCCTTCTGAAACTCAATTTTGAGACTGATCCAGACAGAATTAGCAGTTTGAGCAGGGTTGGTGTTCTTGAAGTGAGTATGAATGATGTTGGTAGAGGAGATGGTCTTGTAAAGGGTGGCACGAGCAGATTGGTCATCTTTGGACTAAAGAGCAGCAGCAAGAAAATTGCTAGGGCAAGATACCTCACCCTTGATGTGTGCCAAGATGTCATACCCAACAAATGTGATCTCCAGCTCCATGATCCAAGCATCATAGTTTGATCTATCAAACTTGTTGTCTGGATTGAATGTGCAAAGCATTTTGTAATGAGAAGGTGCCATGATCAGAAGTGATGAAAAACTCAAACAAGGAATAAACTGTATGCTGAATTTGTATGCAGTCAGGGCCCATAACCTGTCAAAAGGCTAGGGCAAGAAAAGCTGACTGTAAAAGAAATGAGAGTGACTGAAAGTGGTAGGAGAGCTCACCAACAATGAGAAAGGCTGACTGTGATGGAAATGAGAGTGATCACAAGTGGCAGGAGAGCTGACCAACAATGAGAAAAGCTGATTGTGATGAAAGGATGCAACAAAAATGCAATTCTCTATCTGATTATGATGTGGCAATACCAACTTGTAATTACATAATTTTTAATGTGATGCACCTCTCACCAAACCCAACCTTTGACAGAATCTAGTTATTTCATCTGTGAGGGATGACTTCTCTGCAATAGTCTTAAGTCCTCTTGGATAGACAAAGCTGACATTGTAAGGTGGCTTCTTTTCTTTGACCACTTTTGCATAATCAAAGTCAATTAGACAACCCTTGGTATTCATAACACTATTTGTTGGACAAGTGATGCTAAATTTATGCCAAAACCTTTGAGATATTTGATTGGGCATCTCAGCAGTCATTTCTATTCACTTTCTTACTTATCTTGAGACTCTTGGTTATTGTAGAAGATTCTAGTACAACAATTTCAATTAGTATATGAACTGTTCTGTTTAGTGGTAATAAATATAAGTTTTTCTACATAGTCTCCACTGGGAAATAACCTGCTTGACAGGTTATGAGTTATACATGAAACAGAAAGACTTACTAGGCAGCCTCACTCACTCTCAATCTAAAAACACTTTGACATAATGATGTTGGAAGAATAAACAACAGCATCATACTGAATGGAATTGCTGAAGGCCCCAAACTGGATGCCATGGAAGTGACAGATGTCAGCTGTACTGTGGGACCTTTGACTGGAGAAGTACATTGCAAAGGATGCAAAACCTCCAGGATCAGCCAGTAAACCAACAAGAGAGGAGTGTAAGGGGATGATCACATTCCACAATCTCTGACTCTAGTTCCAGGTTAGTCATACATATTACACTTCTCTAGTTTATGGACCGACCCTGGCCCCTGGCCCCCCGCCCAACTCGAGTCACTCCATCCGATCAAGGTTATCCCTCCTCTCTTTAATCCACCAAGTCTTAATGATAGATTCTTTGTTCCCTTGAGATATCGAAGTATCCTTTTACAGGCGGACAAGTGAGGAATACCGGGATTTCCCGCAAATTGTGCTGTGAGTCCAACAGCAAACTGGATATCGGGTTGAGTCTGAGTTGCGTAAAGAAGCGATCCAACAAGCGAAATATAACTTATTCCCCTGGCGTATCTTTCGTACTCCTCCTGTTCAAACTGATTACAGGGAGTTTGAGCTCGAGATAAGTGATGATTGGTAGTAATGGGCGTTGACATGGGGGAACAAGATGTCATTTCAAATCAATTCAGAATTGAATCGATATACGCGGATTGATTTAGATAAATGTATTGATCGGAACGATCCCGTACGACTTGAATGCCAAGAATAAAGTGGATTTTGCCCAAATCAGTCACATCAAAATCTTCAGAAACCTTGTTTTTGAAAGATATTATTTCTTCGATGTCTTTTCCAGCAATTATAATGTCGTCAACGTAAACCAGAATATATAGAACAATTTTTTCTCCAGATCGGAGGATGTAAATGCAGTCATTGGATCGGATTTGCTCGAAACCGTGTTTGGTGAGCACATCATGAAGTTTCTCTTTCCACTTTCTTCCAGCTTGCTTCAGGCCATACAGGGCCTTAAGAAGTTTCCAATATTTCTTCTTTCCTATCCCGTCGGGTGCTTTCATGTAAATATCTTCGTCCAAAGATCCTTCAAGATACGCTCCGATCACATCGATTTGATGAATTTCTAGATCGAGTGTGGCGGCAAGGTGAGAAATATTCGAAGCGATGTAAACTTGGCGACTGACGAGAACATTTCGCCATAGTCGACACCTGGGATTTGAGAAAATCCTTGCGCGACTATGCGTGCCTTAAATTTTGAATGTCTTCCCTCCTCGTCAAGCTTTTCCTTTAGAACTATTTTGCTTCCTATTGCCTTCTTACCTTCAGGTAAGTCTTCTGTTTCTTCAAACACCCTTTTTCACAGAAGTTGGTTATATTCGACGTCAGTGGCTTTCTTCCATTCATCAGCATATGTGGTTTTTAATGCTTCTTTGACAGGAGGACCGTTCACAGTGACATAGTGACATAAGCAATGTGGCAAGCTGCATCGTCATTGTTCTGTTGGAATCTAACTGGAACGTGTCGTTCTCGTGTGGAGGGGTTGCATCTGGGTAAGTCATCCCATTTACCCCCTTTTCTTGGTGCAACGGGTGGATCGATCGTTATCGTATTTTTGGGCATGGTGGGTCTCGACAGGTACTGAAGATCATCTTCGAGAACATCGTCATCATCCGTTTCCATATTGTCGTTCTGGCATTCGTGCTCAAGCGGGGTAGGAGTGGACTCATGGTAAGATGTGTCATTGTTGGGATGGATGGCATTGTTTACGAATTTGTTGATTTCTTCAGGTTCAGACCGCGTCAATCCTGTCTCGTCATGCGCCAAATCACTGGGAGTAGTATCTTCTTGGAAGTTTACATCTCTAGATGTAATGATCTTCCCGTTTTCTAGGTCCTCAAGTCTATAGCCTTTCATCTCATCAGGCCACCACCCAAGCATTCTGACTCACACTGCTCGCAATTCGAGTTTTCCTTTTCGAACCTCTTTGGGTACATGAGCCCATCCGAGCGAACCGAAAATTTGTAGGTGCGATATATTGGGTTTTCGTTTGGAATCGAACCATTCCATATATGGAATTCTTCCTTGTAGAGCAGAGGTCGGGGTGAGCAAACAGATGTAGACTGCATGCATGAATGCTTCGCCCCAATAATGTAAGTCCATGTTCGCTCCATGTAGCATGCATTGCGTCATTTCTAAAAATATGGCTATAGCCCTCTCAGCTATACCATTTTGTTGGGGGCGATATGGGTTCGTCGTTTTGTGTACAATTCCATTTCGTTGACAGAAAGCCTCCATGACAGAATTCACGAATTCGGTGCCATTGTCAGTTCGTATTCTTTTGACGAGCTTGCCTGATTGCCGCTCATATCTGGTGACGACCTCCCCGACTGTATCATTGACTTCGTCTTTTGATTTCAATAAACGTCCGGTGGGGTAATGCTTGCTGACTTCGACAACTATCATAGCGTATCGATAGTTGTCCCAGGTAGGCACAGACATAGGTCCTGCTAGGTCCATTACTAACAATTCGTTCTTGTCATATTTCGTCACACTGTGTTGTGGAAGTGGAGGTCGGATCGCTTTACCCTGTGCACATCCGCTGCAAAGTCTGTCAAACTCTCGAGGAGATTTGATCCTTAGTCCGGTGACTAGATCTTTATCCATCATCATCTTGATGGTTCGCGGTGCTATATGTCCAAGTCGACAATGTCATAAGCGCATCGTTTGATCGTTAGCAATGTAAGCAACCTGGTCATTATTGTCGTTAAGCGTTGAACATGCAATTTGGTACAAAGTGCCGTGGGAACCAATTAGATTTGCACACAGGAACTCGTCACCATTCCAGGCAAGGGATATACCATGGGTTAATCCGTTAATGGTGGCGCCGCCTCGTTGGAGTTGTCCAAGGCTAATGAGATTCGCGCCAAGTGTAGGAATGTGTAAGACCTCGTGTAGAATGACGTTGTTAGGTCCGTTATGTACGTCAGTCTTAAATTCAATTGTTCCAGTGCCTTCGACAGGCAACTGACTCGATCCTCCAACTGATATGTTTTGTTCGTTCACTTCGGGGTAATCCGTGAAGTACGATTTATCGGATATCATGTGGCAGGATGCGGCACTATCCAACAATAGGCCGACGGGCATTTCTCTGCTGGTCGCCATGAAGACCATACCAACCTCGCGAGTTTTTGCTTCTGCTCCGGAAATGGTAATATTGGCGCTTCCGATGGACTTATCCTTTTTGGGTTTTTGACATTTGGAACTCCAATGTCCCTTTTCGCCACAATTATAGCAAATATCGTCATGCTTAGGTTCGCGACGTTTTCGGTTAGTTTTTCTCGATCTCGAATTGCCTTTGCTCCCACTGAATTCGTTATTTGTCTGCGTGACAAGAGCAACGGACTTTGTCGAGGCATTCTCTTCATGAGACTTGCGTTCGAAGACTAAGGTCAATTCGGTCGAAACATCGTCGAGTTTTAATGATTTTCCGCAAAGTAATAATGTTTGCTTTATTACTTCCCATGCGGGTGATGTCGGTAATGATAGCAGTATGGCATGAATGATTGTGAGGTCATCTACTTTATGGTCCGCTTCGAGAAAGCGTCTTCGAATGCCGTAGTAGAATCCGATGTGATCAGAGATGGAGGTGAGTCCGTTCCATCTCTTCGTGAAGAGTTCTCGATAATAATAATGAACATTTATACCGCTATATTGTTCAACGAAATTCGCGCGCAATTGTTCCCATATAGTCATGGAACTTTTGCATTCGACGATAGTTTCACGTTGGGTGTATTCGACGGCGTTTCGAATTATTCCCATCGCTGCGTCATCTTTGTTTAGCCAGCGATTGTATTTTTCGCAAGACTTTTCCCAAGCGACGTATTCTTTCGATTGAAGTACGTCCATAAGATCCCGACCATCTTTTCGGATGCCAACCGAAGATTTGTCCTCACTAGGACCAGGTGATGTCATTAGATCAGGGAAGTCCGAAGGGGGTTTGACAGGGCACGTTTCGCGACCGGATACCACACCCCAGAGGCTCTTAGCTTGTAACGCGGCTTTCATGTTGTCGGACCAGACATGATAATTCGTACCGTTAAACTTCGCGAACTGTAAGGTCTCAGAAGTTGTATTGCTGTAATCGGGGCCCATAACCTGACGCAACATGTTTATAGGTTATGCAGTGGAATACTTAACGGACGATATCAAACTGGTTAATATATATTGATGCTCAGTCGTTAACTGAGATTCTGAGATTCGAGGTTCAAAGGTACATGTTTAGCAAGCATAAGTAACGATAACTTATAACAGACCTGAGATTCGAGGTTCAAAGGTACCTCGAATCTCACTTCAGCTTCTCCTTTTATATTCCGATGAATGTGAAACTGGGGTGTCGAGCTCATGTCTTGAGTCAGGGCCGCATGACTAGATGTTTCAGATGTGATGATATCATGACGGTCGTGGTAGGTCATTTGGAGTTTCTAAGACTTTCTTCGTCAAAATACAAGACACCGACAACCTTAGGAACCTACTCCTGCTGGACGGATGGCAGTATTCTTGTCAAGGCATATTCGAAACCCACACTTTGGTCTCTCAAAGTGGTTGTGATTGCCGAAATCGAAGTCAAGCGCCATGACCACATACATATCCTACCCCAACATATATCGCAGCTCAATGCACAAGTATACCAAATTGCGCTTGCATATAAACAATCAAACACTGCCAAGAGTTATGGGGACATTCCTGAGAAGGACAGGACCGTATATCTCATCTGCCTGAATGGGACTCGCTTGAGAGTATGTTGGGTGACCTACAAGGCGGAATGGCTTGATAGCCTCTTTGGTCCATTTGTGGAGCTTGGAGAGACGGATCCAAAAAAGAGGGATACAAGGCTAGGTATTCAACCCTTCAAGGTCAGCTATGCATATGCACTTGACCAACCGCACGATCGAATGGTTGCGGCACGTATCCTTCTCTATATTACCTTTTGCGTTGCCAGGATTAATTACAAGTATGATGAAGTTGCGCAATACACTGAATGATTGTGCGTATACTTGTTCCCTATCTGCCATATCATTTTTGCCATCCTCTGTTTTGCCCAAGTAGCACAGGATTGTCTTAGTTGAACAAGTTACAAATATCGTTTTCTCTTGAAGATCGTAGACTAGCTACATCACAGCACAAAGCCTGAAATTCTGATGACTCATAGAGAATCTTTGAGAACACAACAATTTTGCGTGGATTCTGCTTCAAATCTGCTGTCGAGCAAAGTTAGAAAAAATAACAAACACCCTTTGTCCATTTTGGTATTATTCTGCTGAGGATTTTACAAGCATTTCTTGAACATTTTCCCAGGCTAGAGATGCACGCGCACCGCTCACAGGATTGTTGCGCAACCAATTGCTGCTTCAGGGAGCTCAATAGACCACATACAACACTTACATCAATACTTATTAGCTGGAAATAAGTGGATTGTACATGATGCTACAATTAATCTATTCTGACATTGTGTTTTCAAGGGTTGCCGTAACTACCTAAGTACAATGAGGCCTTCTGCAGTCCATCTCCTCAACATTATCATCCCTATAAAACAGTGCTGAGCATGCCGTTAACTGTATTCAACGAGATTAATGCGTTTTGAGGTCTAATGCCGACTTGAAATATATGATTGTAACGGTGGAAGCGACTTGTTAGTCTACAAGAACACCATAAAGACCAGGTCAAACTCATAAAGGTTGTGACAATAGGCCACCAAAGCCGTTGAAACTCTCAGGTCCGAAGACAAGGAAACGGAGTGAATGGAGATCAAAGAATATCTGGAGAAATTTAAGGTTCCAGGAAGGTTAAAAAACCAAAGGAGAAAGAAAAGCACCTATTGGATCAGCAAAAAGATACTTGCTGTTGGAAGTTGACTCCTAGAACACACGGGTAAGTAATGTAATCTAGATATGGTTCAGCGAGGTATTGTCATCTGGGTATGCAAGTAACTTACCCTCAGTCGTCGTGTTTACTTGACTGAGGGTACGTGTTTCAGTAGCGTGTATATATAGATAAATAAGATGTATATCAAGGAAGATTAATTAACCCTCCCGGTGATTAGAATATTGGATGCTTACGGTGATCACTGGCATCTAACACTCCTCCTCACTGTAAGTGGCATAGATAAACTCCTCCTTGTGTTAGGACAATCCCAGTATTTTTCGCAGTTGAGAGAACCAGAGTAAGGCAAGGGGTTTGGTGAACCAATGCTTGTCGCCGTAACATTTGCACGGGGTGCAGAAAGTCCTCGATCAAAGAGGCCAGACGGACATCAGAAGTAAGCTATAGTTCCAAGTTGGCGTAATAATCCGAGTGTTTCTGGGTCATGCATAGAGCTAAGCGAAGCTCGCAGTTCACGCCACGCAGACCCATCGGTCAAAGATCAAACCTTGGACTGCAATGCAACTTTTTGTCTTCGGACACAGAACCAACATCAACTCACTATACCTTATGATTGACTCAGCTGTTCGAAGACCACCGCGCCTGAGACAGATACGGGGTAGACATTCAGCCATTTTTCCTATGAATGCTTGTGGTTGGAAATTAGGGAATCATTAGCCATCTGCTGCTCTCTTACGACTAGATGTCGAACGTAACCTAATTAATGCTATGACTTCATCGATACTTCCTTGAAAAATGCTGATGCAAGTCTTCTCCCTCCCCTTGAATCATAAACCCAGCATTGCCTTGTTCAATTGACTAAGGTCCTCTACCGCCTCTCTCGCCATGACTCGAACGATATCATCACTGTCGACAGAAGCGACATAACCCAACGTTGACTTGGCTCTTCTCAGAAAGTCATCTGAAAAGAGAGATCTGCCATATTCTCTCTTGTGTTGATATAAGGTATGGCAAGTTCCTTAGATGCAGCTTGTTCATGCAGGAAATGGTACTTGATGTCGACATGTTTTACCTGTGAGTGCAACATTGGGTCCTCTGACAAGTTGATTGCTGCATTATTGTTGCACATTATAGTTGTCGCATCGCTTGAAGCATAGCATATTGCCTTCAGAAGTGTCCATAGCCAGATACATTCTTGCGCCGCCTTGAATGCTGTCATGTACTCAGCTTCACACAAAGAAGCAGCAACTGTCTTCTGTTTATGCGATGCCCATGAGATCATGCCTGATCCCAGTGAAGCCTCCTACGATCCGCCTTGTATCGAGGCAGTTTGCCCAAACTGAATCTGTGAAGCCTGTAAGTAGGATAGAGGGCGTAACTCCATTATGCCCTTCAAATGCTACTCCTTGGTCATTAATTAACGACTCCCCATGCTCTCTCAAGTCCTGGTTGCGGATGCATTGATAATTCACATGCTCCACCCAGAATTCCTTCAGGTGAACCCCCTAAGATCTCTTGTTCCCTTCAGATATTGCACAATGCGAATTGCAGCATTCCAATGATGAGTCAAAATATTGGCTGAGTTGTGTATTGTATGTCCAGTCTCAAGGATATGGCTAGCCATATCAGGCCTCCCACTAGTTGTCGGTATGGGATTTGGGCGATTTCATTGCATTATTTTTATGTCAATCCTGTATAATTGGTGCAACATAGCTTGAGGCCTGGTTCCATTGGTAAAGATAATGGATGGGCATCCTTTTGTGCAATCAATCTGTCAATAACTGACTTTTGTGAGAGGTATACTGTCTGATTTGGCCTGTCCTATTCAATTGCAATCCCTACAATTTGTCGTGGTGTGCCCAAGCCAGAAATTGTCAATGCCTCTTGCAACTGGGACTTGAAGTAGTCATTTGCTTGTTTTGAGCTCGCAATTGACAAAAAATCATCCACCTGGACTGCTACAATTACTGTCCCATGTTCCAATTCCCTGTAGTACATGCAAGACTCACATTCTAACCTCTTGAACCCTCACTTCTCCACCCTGTGCTCATTCAAGGTGCAATTCCATATCCTGCCAGCCTGCTTCATTCCATAGAGCCCTTCCTCCAGTTTGCAGACATAATCTTCCTTGCCCTGTTCTTCAAAATCTCCATGTATGTCGCCTCCTCCTCAGGTAGAAATCCATGGAGAAATGCAGTTTTGATGTCTATTTGCATAGCATCCCAGCCTTGTGTTGGTGAGGTGGTTTTAGTATATTCTTTCCCATAGATCTGTTTGAAGCCTTGTAAGACATGTCTTGCCTTGAACCTGATGACATAGCCTTTCTCATCTCATTTCATTGCAAACACAGGGCAACCACAATGTATTCTATGTCCAGCAGGTACCTCCTCTCTTGGAATTAGATGATAAACTCCCATTTCTTTCAGCAATTTGAGTTCATCATTGTATGCCACTCTCCATCTTTTGGCATCTGGTGATCTTTGAGCCTGGCTCCATGTTTTTGGCACTTCTGGGTTGACATTGGTGGCATCTATCTTTGGCTCATCTTCAATTGTGTTCAGTGCTGCCAGGATCTGATCAAGATTGGCATCTCCTTCTGCAACATCAGGTAGGTCCTGTTGTAATTGTCTCTCATGATGGAGTAATTCAATGATGCATTTACATTGTGTCCTTGCTTCACATATTTGCTCAACTGATTCCTTTGATTATCTCACAGTGCATTGGACAGCTGTCTCAGGTGCTTTGTCAGGATTACTCTTGGCTGTTGGGACTGGGACTTGCATAGACCTTTGTGGCAGTTGTGGAACTTGTCCAATGACTTCATTAGCATTCTGGTAATGATCATGAGGTGCAACATCTGGGGGTCTGTCAGGGACACTAGGTATCTGCTGAACAGGTTTGTCTTCATGATCCAGCACTATGAAAGGTTCATCTACTGCTCCTCTAGATATGGATTCAATAGATGGTGTATTGGTAGGCTCTGGAGATGATGTAGATGTGGTTGTGTTGACAAGTTCATGATCATCTTGGTGTTTGATAAATCTTATGTGGTATGTGCTGTATACCCATTTTGATGTTCTATTGTAACACCAATATGCCTTTGCTTTAGGGTCATAGCCAATGAGCACACATTCAATTGACCTTTCACAAATTTTTGGATTGTTCTTGCCCAAGACTAGGCTGTCAGGTCCACCCAAACAATCCCTAGCTTCTATGTAGCCCTGTGTCCAACCCCTTCCTCTCTTATCTTTGGAACAGGTGTCCTTGCCTGCTTGCCACAAACACATTTGTCACATATCAGTGGTTTGGATAGGAAGTTTGATGGCATACCTTCAATCATGCTAGACTTTGCCATGTCTAAGATAGTTTGGTAGTTTGCATGACTTAATCAGCAATGCCACATAATGAGGTTGGGTGATGAATAGACAGACAGTGCAAATTTGCTATGGAGATTCAGTGTGTAGAGATTCTTTGCTGGGGATAGCATTCCATTTGTGATTAATTCTTTTGTAGTTCACTTGAACAAGATTGCTTCCATATTGCTGAATGTCATGAAGATGTTTGACTTTTTTGCCATGGAGCTGACTGAGAGTAGCTTTACAGTGGCCTTTGGAACAAGCAGTGCATCATTGAGCATCAGGAAGGAATCATTTGTAAGGTTTTTCCAGTTGCAGTTGCAAGGATTGTTGATTCACCAACACCTCAAATAGATCTGTGTGTTTCAGATCCATTTGGCAAGATATGGATAGTAGCACCTGAGTCTAGATAGAATGGTTATCTGTTGCATATGATGGTGTCACTGGAAAGTACAGTCTTGGTTGCCATATAGTTACTGACTACACTTCATTCCTCCTCCAGCACCACCTACACATTGACCTCAAGACTCTCTTCATTTGCCAGAACTCCTGGAATATCATCAGATGCTAGCCCTGCAAATTCACCCTTTGTAACTCCATTACTCTGTGCAGTCTGGTTTGCAATGTAAGTGGCAAGAGTATCCAAATTGCCTTCAACCATGAAGGCAGAGTCATTTGTAGGGGTAATTGTAAGTTTTGAAGTACCCTTCTTTCTGTCTCTGTTCTCTTGGCAGGCCTTGTAGTAAGCAAGGTGAGCAGTCTGAGCCTCATTAGGGGTTTTTCCAGCCATTCAACCAGCCTCAAGGACACCAAGGCTTTCTGTGTCCCATGTAGTTAGCATGTCCTTGAAATTTGCAGATATCACATATGAGGTCATCACATTGGGCTGAAGATCATGCTGCCAGGTGCAGTGGGTTGCAAGTCTGTCATATCCTTGTCAGCTGCATATAATGTTTGTTTGTTCTCTAGGAAGTGGCAGATTTCTCATCAGGTCCATAAGAAGCAGTTGTAGCTGCTGCTTCCAGGCCACACAAAATAATCAACCTTGCATTTGCATAAAGAGGGTTGTTAGAGAGAGATGATAGTATCTCCTCTACCTTGTACTGCTTCTTGTTGTTGACCAAGACTGGCAGGGGCAGCAGCCTGGGATGGGTTTGTCCAGTGCTAGAAAGAGCTTCACCACATTGAACACCGGGTGGAGTTGGCATAGCCTAACTGGGAGGCACAATTGGTCAGCCAAAGGACCTACCTGCCACTCCACTAAGAATGGTTCCAGATGGCAATGTTGTTAAAAATGCTTCATACATTTTCAGAGCTCACCACCATGCCATCTCTAATAGTATAATTACAATCCAGTTTCACTTCTCTTGCTTTCATTTCATCTTGCTTCCATTCTGTCACTCCAGCTTGCTTCCATTCTGTCACTCCAGCTTGCTTCCATTCAAGCTTGCTGTCACTATTGACAACTTCCATTCCAGCTTGATGTCACTTCTGACTGCTTCCATTCCCATTCATCTGTCACTTTGATTACTTGATTCATTCACACACTTTTGGTATATAAGGTAGTTAGTTTTATCTGGAGTCCTCAGTTTCTGACTTTGGACTTCAGGTGTGTATTTCACTCATACTCAATACAACCAGTTTCTGACTTTGGACTTCAGCTTTAGTGACCGTAGGGTTGGGTTTCTTGTCCACATCTGGATGCTCCACAATAAAATCCACTGAGGCTATGCTCCATTGTTCAGCAGGGACTGCAAGAGGGTGGAGCTGACACATAGGGAGTTGGTGGTGGGGTTTTGTCTGTAGACAGAGGTCACAGGTGCTAGTGAAGGAGCCCATGTACTGCAACATCTGGGGCCACCAGTAATTGCATGAAACCAGCTCCAGGGTCTTCTATCAACCAGGGTGCTCTGCAATGTGAGAGTCATGGTGTTGTTTGACAATCTGTCTCTGTAACCTTAGGAATGTTGGGCATGTAGATGCATCTACACAAGGTTAGCAGTCCACCTTTATTGCACTACTTGTCAGTATGTACCAACTTCACCCCCTCACCCTTGTTGGCTTGCAACATGCAAGCTGCTTGGGCCACAGCATCCTCCTGCATGCCCTGCCAGTTTGCTTGATGAATTTCCTTGAGGATGTTTGCCTCATCCCCTTAGATTGCCATGCCTTCCAGAGCGCAAATGGCAAAGAGCTCAGGCTTAAGGAGAACAATGTTATCATTATTGCCTGTTCCTGTCCTCTGGTCCACTTGCTGAGACAATGCATCTGGTTTGCCCATGCTCCATCCCAGCTTGTGGTGCAGTGAGAAGTCAAAGTTGGCCAGGTACAAGGACCATCAAGCCTGACAGTGATTGAGCTTCTTTGCTGTCCAGAAGTACTTGAGGTTCTTGTGATCTGTCCAAACTTTGAACTTGTGCCTAGTGCCCTCAAGAAAATGCTGCCATTCTTCAAAGGAACGGACAATGGCAAGCATCTCCTTGTTGTGGATCTTGTAATTCTGCTCTACTGCATTTAGGCTCTTTGAGTAGAAGGCTAGCCACTTGCTGTCCTTCTTCAACTCTTGGGAGGGAACTGCCCCCATGGCAAAGTCAGAGCTGTCAGCCTCAACATGGAAGGGAGAGTTGTTGTCAGGGAAGAGGAGTGTCAGAGGACCCCTCATTTGCATCCACTTCCTTTTCCCTTTCTATCCTTTTTCCCTATCCTTTTCCCTTCTGTTCCTTTCATTCTGTTCGCATTTTTGATCACCTGATGTGCCAGAGTCACCTGATGGTCCTTACCAATCAGTTCTCTGGCAATGTCCGAGTTTTTACCCCTTTTAGTTTTTCCATACATCATATCATTTTCCAGTGGCTTATGTGTACTGTACAGTTGACTCCCACGCTGTTGAGCCCCAGAAGCATCCACTCTGGCATAGGAATTCCTCAGACTTGTTCTCTTTGGATATCCCTCTGCCAGGTGAGTAGCTATGTTCTTAGACACTGTACAGTACTGAATATACTTTGGATATCCCTCTGCCAGCTGTGTGATTGTGCCACAGCCTTCAGAGGTTGCCCTTACAGCAGAACAAGTCTCCTTTAACTGGTCTGGGATTACCCAAGCAGTTGTGCTCCCCTGTCTGCCTCTTTTCTGCCTTCAGGGCCCCACTCCTGCCTGTTAGCTCCCCCACCTTACTGTCTACTGTCCTGGTGTGCTCCTATGACCCAACCAGTCCCCCCAGCCAATTCCTCGGGCATCTCTAGCCCCCAGGACGAGGCCTGGAACCAACTGCTTGCTCTAGAAGCCCAGGTGCAGGCCACCCAAGACTCTCTTACCCATCACACCACAGAATTTGTTGGACTGTGCCAAACTACAGACATCATCGCTCAATCTCTTCAAGCGCTCGTAGAACGCCTTCCCCCACTATCCCCTTCAGTTCCTACGATGCTCATGCCTCCAGCGGGACCCTTGCTATCTCATCGCGTTGTTTCCTCCCCATCGCTCACCAAAATTCCATGACTTGCACTCCCAGATGCCTATGATGGTAGTCGCACCACAGGCAAAGATTTCCTGCAATCCTGCATCACCTACATCCAGCTTGCCGGCAACGCTTTCACCTCCGACACACCGAAGATCACCTGAGTGCTCTCCTACATGAAGACTGGTTGCGCATCAACCTATGCGCTATGAGTTTTCCAATGCCCTGGTGGAATAAGCAGCTTTGCAGATTGGGCATCCTTTGAGGCCAATTTCCGTGCGGAGTTCTTTCCTCTGGACCTGGCAAAGACTGCAGCACTTTCTTTGCGAGACCGAGACCAGTATGGTCAAGGGAAGCGCACGCTGGATGAGTATATTGACTCTTTTAGGGTGCTCATTGAGCAGGCTGGGTACCTGGACAGACTCCAACTTTGTCTTACCTTCCAGGATGGCCTTCACTCTACTCTCATTGACCGAATCGATAATCTGGCTGAAGGTTGACCCAGTGATGAGCACATCGAATCCTGGTTCAAGGTAGCTCAAGACCAGTGGCAGCTCATGGAGCTGAAATGCGAGTTACGCCACCCCTACTCTCAGTCTCGCCCAGTGATGTCCTTTTGCCCTCACCTCCCCACGACATCCGCAACCCATCTCGCTCCTCATCCACTCCCAGCAGTCTGACCTGCTCCTTTTGCCCCTTGCCCCTTACCTGCAGGCATCCCAATGGACGTCGATGCCTCCCATCAGCGTTTGTCCACCCCTCTGCTCTGTTGCCGCTGTGGAAAGCCTGGCCACTTCACATGCTACTGCCCTCAGGGTTTGGAGGTTTGCTATCTGTCGCCAGTAGAGCAAGAGGAGCTCCTGATGCAGCTGCTCACCGCTAAAGATGCTGTCGGTGCATCCTCACTAGATACTGCCATGCTGGAGACTGTCTCTGAGGAGCTGGCGGTCAGCAACGCCCCTTCTCTCGAAGCGGAAGAGGATTTTTAATGGAGCGACGGATGAGTTGTATGCCTCTGCCGCTCAATGCTAATTGGTTCTCCTGTCTGTCTGTAGAATTTGCCAATACATCTGCTAGTAGTTCTACAACTGAACCTGAGACTGAGAGCATCCCTTTTGCTGTACAAGATACCCCTCCAGCTGAGGATTTGGCTGGAGTCCCCCTCCATTCCTCCACATCTCGTCATTGTATCCCAGCCTGGGAGAGTTGTCTTCTTTGTCAATACATTGTGGCTGCCACACCATCTTCCAACTCCCTGCACCTCAACATAGAAGTGGAAACGATAGACACCCAACAGATACGTCATGTCTCCGCCCTACTTGACAGTGGAGCCATGGGAATGTTCATCGACATGGCATATGTGGAGCAACATGGTCTCACCACTCGACCTCTCACTCATCCCATTCCCATGTACAACATAGATGGCACTCATAACAAAGCTGGGTCTATCCGCTTTGTTGTAGACCTAGTGCTACGCTATCGTGCACATGCTGAACGTGCTGTCTTTGTGGTCACGAGTTTGGGAAAGCAGGACATGATCCTGGGGTTCACTTGGCTTTGTGAGCACAACCCCAAGATTGATTGGTCCAAGGGAGAGGTGACAATGAGCTGATGTTGGCACTGCTCCACCTGTTCAGAAGAAGCACAAGCTGAGCGCCAAACTAAGGTCTGGGAGCGTGCTGCTATCCACATTTGTTGTGCAGGGCACCTTCCCTCTTCTGATATCGAGCTTCTAGACCCTCCCCCTCTGGTATTCCCTCCTAGAGAGGCCCTCTATGAGGATGTCCGAGGTGTAGGATGTGGATCCCAGTTGGAAGATGGAAGAGAGGGTGAATTTGCCAGCGCTCCTGACCCCAAGTCTCTGGATGAGGCCATTGAAGTAGGTGACCAGATATATGCTACCACGTTGAGACCGCCTCCAACCAAAGCTGAGATCCGGGCCAGCCAGACCACCTCTCAGCAGTTGGCCCAGGCATTTGCAGCCAATTCTCAGCCCAAGTCATCAGGTAGCGGTATCCCCCTTCACCTGCGCAACTTTGAGAATGTGTTTTCCAAGGCATCCTTTGACTCGCTCTCAGGGCATAAGCAATGGGACCATGCAATTGAGCTTCTCCCAGAGGCTGAACCCTCTAGCTGCAAGGTCTACCCGCTAGCCCCTCGAGAGCAGGACGAGTTAGACGCCTTCCTACAGGAGAACCTTGACTCCAGGCAGATCCGCCCCTCGAAGTCACCCATGGCCTCCTCAGTCTTCTTCATCAAGAAGAAGGATGGGTCTCTACGTCTGGTTCAGGATTATCATATCCTGAATGCGATGACAGTCAAGAATCACTACCCACTGCCACTCATCTCCGAGCTTATTAACAATCTCCGAGGCGCACATTACTTCACCAAGTTGGATGTCCGCTGGGACTACAACAATGTGCACATCAAAGAAGGTGATGAGTGGAAGGCAGCGTTCCAGACCAATCATGCTTCAAACCCCTGGTAATGTTCTTTGGTTTGACCAATAGCCCTGCCACCTTCCAGACAATGATGAACGACATCTTCCTCAATCTCATTGCAGAAGGAGTTGTTTGCGTGTATCTTGACAACATTCTCATCTACACCAAGACACTTGAGGAGCATTGTCATATCACACGTCTCGTCCTGGAAGGTCTTCGCCAACACCAGCTCTACCTCAAGCCAGAGAAGTGCAAATTTGAACAGACTAAGGTCAAATATCTTGGCCTGATCATATCACATGGAACAGCAGAGATGGACCCTGCAAAGGTAGCTGGCATAGCGGAATGGCCTAGACCAAGGAACAAGAAGGAGGTGCAAGCCTTTTTAGGATTCACCAACTTCTATTGGTGGTTTATTCAAGACTTCTCTCACCATGCGCGTCCTCTATTTGACCTCACCATGAAGGATAGCGTGTGGCATTGGGAAGCATCGCAGCAAGGCGC